>JAEIIF010056137.1:0-60232 GCA_018874455.1 Drosophila trapezifrons | reverse complement strand
ACAAATCAATGTTAGTATTAGTTTTGTAAGCTTTACTATCATCTTTAATAAATAAATAATATATAGAATAGACCATGATCCAAAGAGGTTGCAATAAATGTGTAGATGTAAGTTAATTAATATCATTTTTTCTCTTCAGCGAGTGTAAAAGTCGCCAAAAAGTATGTTATGTTTTTTTATAATTTTGCAATTTTTAAATCTCAAGATAAACTCAGAGACTGGTGCGAAATTTGCAAATCTCAGCTAATTCGGGCCATGTTCCTCCACATCCAAGCTGAGTCTCAGCGAAATCGTGCAGTGCATGTCAGAGCAACCATCTTATCCCCAAGGAGCTCCTCCAACTCCTTGCCCACAGAAAAAAGATAAATGACAGCAATTGACTTCATTAGCAGTAAACGTCAAGCAATGCACCGCATGGAGAGTGCGTGTGTAATTTTTATAACAACAAACAAAACGCCAGCGGTCTTCTCCCACCCGGCCAGATCCACCCCCTCAGGGCAGAAGCACGCACCACCCCCATGTCCTCAGGCATTTGCCAAAACCCTCGGAAAAGTCAGAGGAAAATTTGCATACGCATTTCGCCTGCATCGCTGCCTGAAGACAGTCGGAGTAAACTGGCCGCAGTGACTCCATTACAGCGTAACCCAGGACAGACAATGAAACCATCAAAATCCAATGAAATAAAATAAAATTCCAATAAAAACATTTTGGCAAAAGGGCAATAAGGGGGGAGAGCCTTGCGCCCTTGGCCCTGGCTGCTGGTCACGGGTTCCGTTGACATCCCGTGGAAGGGAAGAAAGTGTGTGCAGCCAACCAAAATCTGATCATATACAAGCCACCACCCAACTTGCCACCCCACCATCGTCATCGTCCCCCGCTCCGTTGACGTGTGCTTGGGATTTTGCAAATTTTCGCAATGTCGTGGAAAAACCACTGGAAAAACAGTTTTCTTTGTGCTGATGCTGTGCTGGTGTTTGCCTTCACCCTTGTTAGCGGTTTCTGCCATGCGACTCTGCTAAACTGTCAAATGTCAACATGACACTTGGTGGGTTTTGTCAACCAAGAAGGACAGAGGCAGGAGAGCCCGAACCCTGGGAGAAGGAGGGGTGCTCCAATAAATCTCAACTGCATGCAAATAATGTATCGTCTGGCGCTTTGAGAGTCTCCCGACTCAACTTTAACTTCTTCACGTACTCTCCGTCTTCACGAGCTATTAAAGATTTAAGCGAATTCGCTGCGTACCCAGATGCAATTGCCGAGGTGCAGGCGAACGTGGACGAGGACGTGGCGAGTGCCCCAGTCACAAAATCGGAGCCAGGTACAGATACGGCCAGATTTACAACATACAATTACCGACATATGCCACACATATCCACGGGCAGCCGGCAACGGCAAAGTAATTCACTTTGACTAGCCAGTTGGCCGGTTCTGTTTGGACTTTGCGGCCTTTGGAGCCGCACAATTTACGATGCATATTTAGATCAGGCCGCATTATACGGTGCAATCGCTTCACAGGCGCTCGCTGCCCCGCTGCACGTTTCGAGCAAATTGGAACGGAGCCATGCTGTTGATGGGTACGAAATATTCCCTTTCGGCCCTTCTCGCTGGCAGTCACACCAGCCTCGCCGCTTTTAAATTATTTTGCTTAACTTCTCGCATGCTCTGCATTTGTCGCTTCCAATTGAGGTATTTGCGCCTGGAAGCTTTTAGAATTAAGTTACAGTCTTATAGTCCTGATATCTCCTGAGAGCCATTGTGAGCACTTCATCCTCGCTAATATCCACTATTTCAAGAGCCCCTATTTAACACCATTTAGCGCGCATATCCGAGGGCCGGGTTCCTTGTGGAACCGGTTTCGAGCCCTTCTTTAACACTTTTATTTCCTCTACAAATTACGACTTAATCAGAAATTGACCCACAACACGAGTGCGATTCAGAAACGAGCGGAGGGCAACAGTGGCGAGCACACTACCGGGGGGAAACGGTGACAGACAAAGGTCACCCAATGTCCATGACGACGACGGATTCCGGGCAGCCGACGAGCGACAACGGACTGACCGCACGAACAAATAAATGGACACGGGTCGGCGGTAAAGGTCAGTTTCGGTGTCGTTTTCGTTTTCGTTTTCAGTAGCAGCAACAAAAGGTGGGCAATCATAATAAAAAAGCATTCGTAAAGGGGTGTCGATTGTACGTAGGGGTGAGTACTGCTGCCGGCGGAGGGAAGGCTGGCTACTCAGAGTTATTGTTGTTGGGTTTCCTCTGCTCCTGGCAGCGGTCGCAAATCAATTAAGGCGGCAAGTCATACCGAAAAGCCTCATACCGGTTTCTGGCAGCGGCTCAGTTCGTTGGCTTTTTAGCAGGTTGACCTAGGTCGAATTCAGGACCAGCCGGGGGAAGTCTGCGAAATCAGCAGAGCCATTAAATTAAGCATCCGGAAATAAGCGGAAATGCTTGCCTTTAGATTCCCAAAGTCCCGCCTGGGGTTGGCCAACAATAAAAAGTGGCCATACCTTCAGCAAAAATCAAATTGATAATAATTTGCAAGTAAATAAAAAATTTTATTGGCCGTCTTGATTTTCTTACCTCGAAATACGAGCAACTCCACTCCCAATCGTGTGGAATCCCCACTGCTCTTCATATTTGTACTTATTTGTAAAATACGAAAAGATAAGTGCAGGCGGTATAAAGGTTAAAATATTACACGCTCCAGAACGTGACCAATGCAAATGCATATGAGCCGAAGGAAAAGGGGTGAAGAAGTCAACTTAATTGAACTTTGCAGCCCAACGTATTGCTTCTGCGGCCGAGTATTGCAGGAGGGACTTGGACCAAGCCTGAGTCGCTGCCTTCATGTAGATCATCTGGACAGGGAAACGAGAATAAAAGCTGGCCCTTACACTCCTCAGCTCGCGTGTGTATCGCAGCTGGAGGATCAGCAGCGGCAGCCGCCGAGGTATGGAATTATCGGTCACGTAGTAAAACAAACATTTTATAAGAATGCAATACGTAAGCTTTGTTCGCCATGGAAACCACTCATAATGGATGATAATCGTTTGGGTCTTGCAGTGGGAGCGGGAACCCCGAGACGAGCATTTTGGCAATGCCGGTGTAGCGCCACTTGGCCAGGTTCACAGTCTGTCTGTCTCTCGGGTTCGATCGGGCTGTTCTGGTCGCGTCGGTGTGGGAAGCGGTGTGAACACGAACCTGCGGCACTTTCGTTGCCCCCAAGCCAGACCCTGTCCGGGCAATGTAATTTGGCTTTTTTAAGGAGAATGATTTAATGTGTGAGCTATAAAATAATCAGGCGCTGCTTAGTTCCATTGACAAAATGTTTAATAGGCGTAATGGATTCCGATCCTTGAGCCCGCTTCGTGCGATTTTCCAGAAGATGAAGCCAAAGACAAACTCGACCCGCTCCCGGTCCCTTGAATGAGCCGGATTGTATGACAATCAGATAATAATACCTCCGAGATACACGGGCAATTCCCTTTATAACCCTGAGCCGCTGACAGGCGCCGCATGCTGCCCCAAGGAGGCGGGGCGTAGGAAGAGAGCTCTCTTCCTTGCCGGCGTGCAAATTTATTCTGGGAACAGGAATTTATGACACGCAACTTCGCACACCCGCTGCACGTAAACAAACATACACCCTCGCCTCGCCCTCGGAGCAGGCAGCCAATAAACTAAACGACGAGCCATCCCCCTCTTGCAAGCTCCAGCGTCGGCCTTTCAATGTTTGCGAAAAAAAAGCAGGGAAGGAAAGAATCGGGCTTACCCTAATTTAGTTTGGCTTTCACTTTCATATTCTGCGTTTTTGGCAAACGGCAGGCGACGGGCGGACTTTCTCTAGCATCCCTTTCCCCTCAGACGAGTAAGTGAGCAGCTACCCCTGCGATTCAGGGGGTTTTCTATTTCACGTCATCGCTTTGATTGCAATTCAATTGCAAAATTGGCAAAAACATCAATTTCATGCCGCCGCAGAACAATCATCAAGTGCCAAGCCATTACGTAATCAGCGGCAACAATGGCGAGGGTGGAGACAGGGGATGCAGGGGCTGCAGGCGAGGCCGGGCCGAGACCGAGGGGTGTGACCCAACAAGTATTAGGCAAACATGTTACCCATATCCTAATCCTGCGCCCTGCTCAACGAACCCCATAAAGGATACTTAACTCGACTTTACACAATCTGATTTTCGGCTTGCAAATTTTTCCTTCTGCGTGGCGCATTTTCCGAGTTTGCCAATTTTCCTATCTCCTTCCGTGTGCGGTTCTGCGGGAGAGGGTGGCTTGTTGTGGTTGTTGATTTAGTGGTGTTGTGATTTCGTGGCTCTGCCATTGTTGTGCTTGGCCCTTGTGATGTTGTTGTCTTCGTTCTGGGTGCTCAAGGTAACCAGGAAATATTTGATAAACGGTTCAATCGCATTTGCATTAGAATCAGCGGAAAAAGTCTATTTCTATCGGCAGCGAAAGGAAGAGGAAGCGGAGCAGGGAATTGTGAAAGGGATGTTCATTTTGTGCGAATTTCGATCAAATTAGAGGCCTGCAGGCTCGCTACTCGGCTACTGTCTACTGTGGCAGCGAATTGGTCTAAGGGAAAGGTAATCGTAATTGCAGTTAATTCAGCTTTAATACCTTTCCGATTTAATGACGTGCTATTTACTAAATAGTTTTTCGGCACTGAATTCCACTCAGTGCAAGAAAGTTGTGTACTAATTTCACAGCGACCATTAAACGAACTCAATTTCTTCAACCCGAGAGTAAATCGCTTTCTCGCGGATAAGCCGCATCTTTCGTAACTCGGTAGTTACTTCCCTTCACTCAGTATTATGCTAATCTCTATTCATCCGATACCCCGATGGATGGGGATAACAGACCAGAACCCATAGGCCCATGTGCCGGCGTCCGTCGGCTAACTGGAGTCCACCCCACCATCGCTGCCGGGGCGATTGAAAATGCTAATGGCAGTGGCACCTAGCGGCCAGCATCGGCCTGCTGTCGCTCAAAAAGTTCCTGCCACCAAATCCAATTGATTTCAACCAATTTCTCAAACTCCTCCGCCAAAGGAGAAAGAGAAACGGAGAACAAAAAGGAATACGTGCCAAGCGGAAATAAAAAAGAAGGGAAATAGAAAAAAATCAATTGAAAAAACTTTTTTATTCTCCCGATGGCAGCGAGGAAAAGTCTCACGCCCGCGACCCACCATCCATCCCAGTCTTAGTAGCATTTGCAATCCCAATCCCATTCCCCTTCCCATTCGCAGGCCATCCCCTATGCCTCTAAGCCTCCAAGCTCCACGCCGTCCAGCACTCAGAGCACCAACGTTTCCATACTCGTGCGTCGCATGAGTGACAAAGAAATGGGAAAAATTGAGAACTAAATCCGGCGGTGCGGCGAGTACTTCGACAGCTCGGAGGATTCTCATTGGCCGTTGGGCAACACATGGAACCCGGATTGTCAATGGAGTTGCGTATCCAAATGGGCAGCCCCCAGCTACTTCCTCACCCACACATAATCGTGTATATATGTATATATATCGCTGTCTATCCCGGTCGGTATATGTATATTGTAGTGGAGGCTGGCGGCTGCTGCTGGCAAATGTAGCAAATAAAATGCAAAAGATGCCAAATAAAAAATGACATTTGGATACAAATCGAAACCGGAAGGCGGCGGTGGTGGTGAATGGGCGGATCGGGTCGGTTCGGACGGCGGAAGAACGGAGAGAATTTCAATTGAATATTTAATGGCAGCCAACTGCTGCTCAGTTGCCTGGGAATGGGGGTGGGACTGGAGCTCCGTATTTTTTTCAGTGGTTACGAGACTGCTTCGGTAATCGAAATAGGTTCGTTTTGGCGACCAGACTTTGGGGAAAAGTAATTAATTCGCTCTTTAATGCTCAATTTTAATTTCCATAAACCAATATATTAATACAAATAACTATTATAAATTACTCACAGACTCTGATCATTTCACTTGCTTTTTTGGTAGTATTTTTAAGCCTTGTTTCTCTTACATTTTGATGAACTCTACAGAGAAAATCCGACACACGTGCCTCATCTCTGGCACGTGACTATTGGAAATTTTAAGATTCTCACCGAAGTAAAAGACTTTTAAGTGTACAAGAAAAGTATAAAAATTATAAAACATTATAAAAATAAAATAGAAGAATCAGTCCGAATAGCATTCAATTGATTTTGGCTTTAAGCTTTTGCAAAGTTGACAACATTTGCCCGGAAATTTGTCATTATGTGCAGCGTCTCGGCCAAACTTCACGTGGCTTTTGGTCATTATGGCCGAGCGCACAGAGTAAAGAACGAAAATGAAAATATAAAAAACCTTGGAAAAACTTGCGCTTTTCTTTTTTCCGGGAGTCCATTGTGTTGGGGCAAGACGGCGAGGAGACGCAGCGCAGAGGAGAGCGAAGAAAAAGCCATCCAGGCGAACTGTTGTTCAAAGTCAAGGCGAAATCTTAAAGTAATAAAGTAGCCGCCATCGCGAGGTCAGTGCCGGACCTGGTCAGAAGTGTGAATGACCTTAAAGTGACCCGCTTCCAGCTTCGCATTGTGGCCGAGTCGGTTTCTCCCGCGCTTTAACTTCTTCGTTGCCAGGTCCGGGACTTGGCCTTGACTTGAATTAAATTAAACTTTCCTTCGGTCCATTTCCAGCATTTTTTCTTGCCATTATTTGATTGCCAACTGCATTCCCTTTGTCGAACCCTTTGCCTTTGCTATTGCCTTTGCCTTTGACTGTCATATTTCCGTGAGTGAGGCGTGCTCCACTCCAAAGTACTTTTAAATAATTTGAATGCTTTGTGAAGCTTTTGGGGCTGGCTAACTGAAGGGGATCTCTCATTTCTCGTCCTTTGCGAGGACTCCTTTGAATAGGGGCACAAAGTCGAGTGCCTAACGGCTGCAACGTCAATAAAAGACCTTACTTTCCGGTTAACATCAGCGTTTGAGCAATCAGCATCCTGGACCAACGTGTCGTATGCGCAATTTGTACATCCCATAACTCATACGTAGTGTCGGCATCCTGCTCACTCTCACTCACATGCAGACACACGGACAAGCCGTTCCAGTCAATCGTATTCGAGCCGTACACTGGTACATGTGCAATGTACCAGCACGTACATAAGCATTGTGGGAGGGCAAAGGTACGAGCGAGTACATAAGGATGCAGCCGTATGTATGATTTTGTGTGCTAAATAAACCTAAACATGCTGGCAGAGAACTCATTCGTTTCCCATTCGTCGCTTCGTTGGGAGACCCGGCAACACATTAAGTTCAAAGCGAATGGATGAGAGTTAAAATGAGCCACACACATACACACACAGGGCAAGTGAGCATAAGTACGCAACGAGTACAGAGAATAAATCACACGAAATGCGAATGGAACGAAACGAAACCGAAGCACAGTACCAAACAGTCGCTTACATACACACACACATTCACTCTTTCACCAGGCAGCTTCTGCCCACCGCCACCCACCACCCACCGCTCCCCTTTCCCCTCGCCCAGCGAGAGGGGGGAGCTCTAATACAAGCAGCGACGACGACGTCGCTTAAAAATCCCACAACAGTGGAAAGCAGAAAGGGGAATGGAATTCCGCTGAGAAAGAAGAAAGACGGGGGAATGGAAGAGGGGAGAAGACACACAACCAGAGACATGCAGACGACAAAAAAGGCGGAGTCTAAAAACTGGGGAGCAAAACAAGTACAACAGCAACAACAACAGCAACTGCGTCAGCTGAAAAAGGAAATAAAAAACATGTAAGACTCAGACACACACACACACACACACCCTCCCACACATACATATATACCTCTATATGTATTACAGCGCCAACTCGTGTGCAGCTAAATAACAACAACAACAGCAGACGAAAGTATATGTGTGTGTATCTATATGTGAGCAGTTCTCTCTCTCTCATTCTGTCGTTGGCGCTCGCTCTCTCTCTCTTTCTCTCTGGAACGAAAAAAGTGTGGAGCAAAAAAATGAAGCGAATACCGAGCCAAAGCCGAGCTGCGCAGTCGGCAGCGCTGCTGGCGCCTCAGCCGCAGTCGACGTCGCCGTCGACGCAGCGTGTATGACGAATACAACTCGCAACTCGCATTGCACACTCTCATACAAACTCATACGTGGCCGGTGTTGGTAGCCAGAGCCCGAACTTCGGGTCCAGAGAGGGAGTGGAAGCGGGGGCAATGGAACGGACACGGAGAGGAGATGATGACGATGCCTGATTCGTACATGGGTAAATATGCTTACATACGAATGTACTTCTATGCGCACGTGTGTGCGAAAACATACCATACATTCATACATACACATATATGTACATCCATACATACATCATGGGGAGGTGCATGTGTTTTTCAATTTATTGGTGCCGAAGGAGTGGAGTCCGGCAGGGGATGGGACAGTTGGAGCCTTTATGAATGATGGAAAAGGAAGCGCATAAGAAGAGCCCCTTGCTATCCCACATCTTTGTGGCGTGGAGCTCTAACCAGAGAAGGGGGTCCCTGGGAAAGGGTATACAAATTCATCTAAAATAAAATATACAAAAATTAAAAAGAAATACTGAGGTATTAACGTGCGAGTTTAATTTTTCTTTTTATGATGAAAATATTAAGGCAAGGCAGTCTAATTAAATTCGAGATACTTCAAAACTTGGAAGAGGATTGGGAATTTCTATGGGAAATATAGATTCACATTTTAAGGTTTTGAGTTATTAAAATTAAAAGGAGTTTTAAAGGGAAGCGTTACAAGCAAAACTCTGGATATTTTTGGATTTGTAGGGGCAATTAAATACCAAAGGATTTTAAATTTTATAAGATCCATGATCCAATAACAATAGGATTGGGGCCAGATAGGAAAATATACGATTACAAAATAATTTAACCATTTCTGGGCATACATATGTACATATACTAAAATGTTTACTAGCGATGTTGGTCCTATAGCGATGTTAGGGTCCCTAATCCCATTTGCTTAGCTTATTCCCAAGATCAGGTAAATAAATAATGTTTGTCTAAAATATTCATACGAAATGCTCAAGCCGATAAGCCGCATCTATTCCGACTTCTGTCTATGCAGATTTTGGCGACAAAACGCGGCTGAAAGCAAATTGCGCAAATACAAAACGGAAATGTTTCCATCAGCAAACGAGACGGGGAAAACGCTAGGCGAAGCGAGCCCTTTTCGCCGAGGCAGGACACAGGACACAGGACAGGCGGAGGAAGAGAGAAAATAAATTAAAAATCTGACTTAATGCGCAACAAAAAGAATGGCGAAAATCTGTGCATTTGTAAGAGGAAACAAAATATCCCCAAACAAAATATGCCAGCGGAGAACGGGAGAGCTTCTGTGAAATAGGAGCAACGGGAATGGCACTCTGTTCGGAGCGCATTCCAGTTCGGAGACTCAGTGGAAGTCCAAGCCCGTCGACGACGACGCTCTGTCTGTGGGGAAAAGGCCCTCGAGTTTCGCTCAGAGAGACAGCGCTCACTCGTGCGAGAGAGGAGCTGCGGCAGCGACTTGAGTGACTTTTGAGCGGGCTCTCGCAAGACAGCAGTATCGGTGCCCGATGTGAGTGGGTCTCCGCTTTTATTTACCTGCCGATTCCTTATGTGCCGGGAGGACATAGGACGTGCCATGTAGTGAAAGGGTTAAAAACCTGTGATCTTTCCAGACACCCCCACTAACTTTCCCCCTTTTCACTTGGCCATAGTTAAGCGCTGAACTTTTCTTGTCTGAATTATTGATTAATTTTCTCGGTTATTTAAGCTGATATGTTGGGCCAGCGCATTCTTCTCGGCACTGCCACCTCTGGGTACCTTTAATGTAAAGTGTTGTTAACTCCCCGAGTACTTGACAACAGCGTTAACCCTTAATGCCGGGACTTAACTCACAGTCATTACACCTGACCCGCTCCCCAGTTTCCGTTTCGCTAACGCTTAACCTTTAAATGATGATTGTCTCTGCTGCCTATTTTAGGCTTTGAATGATTCTCAGTGATTTTTCACACAAATCAATGTGCCCGCCCCTCAGACACCCACCCCTTTCATCTTCAGGTCGTAAAAGCCTAATTGATAATTTTAATTTAAAACGTCATTATCGTCGTTGGCGAGGGAGGACGACTCTCGTCCCGTCCCTTCGTCCTGCGCCATGCAAATCAATCAGCCTGGCATTTTGGGCAAATTAATTTCAGACATTTTTCTTTCCTCGAAACTAAATGTGAAATGTTTGGCTCCCGCACAGGTCGCCACCGTTTCGAATTAATTAAATGTTTAACGAACAGCCCGAAATCTTTGGCATTTTGCTTGGCCTTATAAATGAGTAGTTTTGCAGTCCCTTAGCACAGGTTTCGTACATACTTAGGAAACACCGGGAATAGTCCAGGTAATTGACTTACTTACGTAATAATCCATATCCATATCACCCCGAACAGTGAGTAATATTTACCGCCCACACCAATAAGAGCCGCAAACTTGCCTCTGATCGCGACGATTGATCGTTTAGCAAGGGTTACCACCTACTTCGGTGCCGGTGCTGCACTTTTCCACATTTTCTGTGGCTTCCAGGCATAACGAGGTGTTTTCTTGCGCCGAACAGCAATTTGTTGCCTTCACCCATTCTATACCCTGCTAAAGAGTATAGCCTGAGCTATGTCTGTGCTATAAAGCAAAAGTAGTGACCTTTCCGAATGACCATATGCATTATAATCGCATCTATAGGCAAGCCAAGTGGCTAGGGTATAGCCATTGTCGCTACAGAAACGAAAGTCCGTTTCTTACCTTAGGATTTCCTTTCCTGTGGTACGCTCAAGTCAATTGTTTAATTTATGTCCGTTTCTTACCTTAGTATTTCCATTCCTGTGGTACGCTCAAGTCAATTGTTTAATTTATGACATTGCCGATATTATGCTGGCCGGTATATGGATCAAACGGAGCTATTTCGCTATTTCGTAGCCATCTAGATCGCGCTGACACAAAAAAAGCCACTCTTTTTTGTGTGAACTAGAGCTGGTTCTACCACTCAATGAATACCAATAATATGTGCGATGATGAGACTCCCCTGGCCAGAAGCTGCGGCACCTGCAACTGCGTCATCGCGTCAAAGTTTTGGGCGGCTTCAAACGATGGCTCGATCAGCAGTTCCGATACTAAAAAAAATCAGTTCAACACTAAATTAACAATTCAATATAAGTTACATAGCTTTAAGTAATGCAAATATCAATATAGTACAACTTTTTTACGACAAAAATCACTTTTCACTTTTTTTGCGCTAACACTTATTAGGGAAGGGCTGGAGAATTTTTGTGAGAGAATTGAGAGAGATGTTTGGAGTTCGATAGTAAACGATATCGATAGTGCTCAGACTTTTATTATTTTCCTAGAAGTAATTTTGATTGATGATGAGACTCCCCTGGCCAGAAGCTTAAAATTGCGGCACCTGCAACTGCGTCATTGATTCGAAGTTTTGGCCGGCGTCAAACGATGGATCGATCAGCAGTTCTGATAGCAAAAATCATTACTTCTACACTACAATTAAGAATTAAACATAAGTAACCTTTTCACTTTTCACTTTTTTTTTGCGGTAGTAGTAGGGCAGGGCTGGAGAATTATTGTGAGAGAATTGCACTATCGACAACAACATATTTTAAAATAATTGTTAACATGTATGTTAGTTGAGGTAATTTTGCTTGTGTGGATAAGGTAACAGAGGCTGTTAAATGAACTTTTACTTTATATAATAAATAAAAGTAAAACGTGGAAAAAAGCCTCGAGAGCCCAGCTCTAGTGTAAACTCATTTGCTAATGATCTACTGATTTGTTTACCATTTGAATTTAACAAATCGGGTCTCGCCACTCAGGGCTGAGCGACGGAGCGCCATCGATGGACTCTGTCTGGACGGAAAGAACGAGCAAAGAGAGGGAAACACTTTCAGAGGACTATGATTTATTTGGAGCACCAGTAAGCGAGACCTCGTTAGGGCCATTGAAGAGAGAATAAATGAGCACAGACAGAAGCTGCAGATGGAGATGGAAGCGGAGCTGCACATAGGCAAGGGTAGGGATAGGGGTTGGGAGCCGAACGCTCCGAGATCAGAGCTTGCAAAATCGATTCTGGCACCAGCGAGCGGTTGGACATCTTCGACGCTCCGCTCCGGCACCGGTGGAAGTTCGTTAGCCGAACAACTCGCGGGTCGTTGTCTTGGGAAATCTTGTCCAGACGGCAAATTTAGCTGTAAAATGTCATTTCGTGCAGACAAGTTAACAAGGCAAATAATAATGTTGACGGGTTGCATGGACCCGATTCCAATAACCGAATAACCGAAATCCCAGCCAGCGCGGTCGGTCAACTGGTTTACTGGGTCAATCTGATTAGTTTAAGGAACCGGCAACCAGCTTTTAGTGTCGAAACTTATTCGCGTAACAATAAATTATCGTCGGCGATTATGAGATCCCTTTCCTCTGCGGTACGTTGAACTTTCTGTTGACATTTGAATCTGTCTAATTACCGGCTAAAGTTCAGGCCCAGTCCGATGATGGATCAATAGTAGGCACGCCACCAAGTACGTCGATAGCATCGCTCCAAGCGATTCATTTCCACGCTTCGTTCACACACAGTTCTCAAAAATTTCTCACACTGCCTGCCCCCTTCCCCCTTCTCGACAACAACAATGGGTGAAATATAATAGACACATTATAAGACCAGACAAAACAGACAAATGCCCAAACTACGATTCGTCAATTGTATTCAAATTCATGCAAATGGGCAGCGCCCTCAGAGGTGGCGCAGCAGCAGCAGAGGAAGATCAGAAGAGGTCTTCCCCGTTCCCGCTCCAGTTCAAGCTCCAGGTCCATCTCACTACCAGTACGCGGTAACGTGCCATGAAATTGATCTTCACACTTGAAACAATTTGAAAGCGCTCACATGCTGTGCCCTGGGCAGCCGCAGCCCGGCTGTTGTCTTCGTCCGAGCGTACGAATGAACCATTTCGAGATTCGAGTTCAGTTCGGATCGTTTTCGTTTTCGGCGGTTGTTTGCCTTTGCTCTGCCAGCTCCGCTGATCCGCAGATCTGCTGATCCGCTGATCTGCTGTTAAGCTCGATTAGTTTCTGCTGAGCTTTGATCAGCGCATATGTCTGATGGGGGACGTCTGCTCTTTGTCTTTGTTGCCGTTGCTGTTGTTGTGGTCCTGAGCCGCTAATCACGCGTGCAACATGCCGCAGAGCCACAAAGGGTTCACCGTTCACCGGCCGATGGTTAAGCTTGGCTGCTCTGGACCTTTGTTTGCCGGAGATTGGAATTGCGAGAAATGTGTGTCAGCTACTTTCCTCCCACAGCGCAGAGAGTTGCCAAAAGTGGCTGGGATAAATGGATCTGTGGTTGCGATCTGGTCCGTTCTCTATTTATATTGGCTATGCTCTGGCGGGTATCTTCCGGGCGAGCTGCTCCTAAGAGTCCAGCTCGCTTCAAACGCATTTTGATGTTGATGCGCCGATAAAGCGAGTCCGATAGGCGAGTAAAGCGCCAAATGGCCGGCCAGAGTCCACGACCTGATCTGGGAGCACAAATAGGCTGTGGCATGATGAAGGCACCAGCTGACGAACCTCGGGGAAGACCAGCGCCGACAATTAGAATCAAATTTGGTGCTGGGTGCCCGCTTCGCCGGGGATGCATCTGCATCTCATCTAACTAGGAAGGCTGGCCATGACCACATTGTGCGTCACGATGCGGCCCCCGATCGAGATCTTGGCCGCGACTCGACTCGCTATTCGGAACTCCACTCACTCACACTCGCACACGTGAGGAGTCGCCGTCGACTCCCTTTCCCTTCGGTTTGATACGTCGGCGTGGCCGATGATGCTGCTGATTCGGATCTCCTAGTTTCTATGTTCTGATCTTGATTTCGATTTCAGCGACATGCATTGTTGGTGGGTTCTTGTCTGGTTGCCTGAGCTGGTGCTGGTGCTGTTCCTCCGCTGGCGACGACTCCCTGGTGCGGCAGCTGCAGCTTCAACTCTGAACTTGCAACAAATTCAAGCGCCAAATTTGAATGCCCCTCCACGACGATGAAGATGATGACGATGATTGGGCGCACCCGGCGCAGGGGAGGATCGGGGGTAGTAGGGCCACTTCTGCATTGCTGCAGGAGGAGCGTTGGAGCGTGTTGTGTATGCGATCGGTTGGCTCCGAGCTCTGCTCCCAGAGCTCCCAGAGCACGGCTCTGGCTCCCTTCTCTCATTGTACTATTTTCCTTTTCGTATGACACGACAAACATGATCTTGTTGCGGCAGTTGTTGTTGTTCTCCTGGTGGCTGTTTCTGTTAGTAGATCACTTCGCTCTTTGTGTGGCTTTATCAGTCGAGACAAGCGCTACGTTTATTGCTGCAGGAGTTGGAGTTGGGACTGGAGTTGGGCAGGAGTGGAGTTCAGTGCAGTTCCTCGCAGACTTCCAACTCCACCTACACCGAGGCACTCCCACTCCTCGCCACCCGTGCCTCTCTCGCTCAGGGGCTGGCCCTCTTGACCACGTGATCACGATTTATTTGCTCGCCTTGCATTGTTGCGGTTCTTGTTGCTGTTGTTGCTGTTTTCGTTGCTGTTTGTTTGGGCCTAAATACCCCGCGTGTTGCTGCTGCTGTTGCAGCAGCCACTGTGTCCCGAAACATTTCCCGTTGCGCAGTTTGATCGCATTTTTATTATAGTCAGGCAGCTTGGGGAATCGATAATTTACCTGAATGGAAAACGACCAGATTTTAAACATGCAGCTTCACTGAGCCTATATTCTTTGATGTCCCTGGAAATCACTCATCAGTCTATTAAAATAAGTCATTATCTTACAAATCAATTATAAGAAATCCGACTTATAAAGTACCTGCAAAAGCAATAGGATTGAGGCTAGATGAACACCAGGGATTACTTTAATTGCCAACGGACTAGTTTATTTAGCAGCAGACAGCGAGACTTGGCTAAATCGACCTGCCACCGACCAGATGCTGATGGTGAATACATACTTCTAATCTATAAACTATAAACTTCTAACATATCATTTGAATGATCATGAAAACAAGGACTAACACAAGCCCCCCTTATTAGGTTTTTTAACATTGGGGTGCCGTAGTTTCATATCTCTGTTCTAGTTCTGGGTATAACACTCCGTATGACCATACATTAAAACAATGGAGTCAATCTCAGGCCCGTTAATTTGATGCAAAATTAAATTAAAAAAGTACCTGCTAAATTACAGCCTTGTTAATGAAACTCAAATATTCCACAACCTTTCCGCATCATTGCTCATCCAAAACCAGATGGAAACCCAATTAGCATTCAGCCTCCATATAGAATACTTAGCGGCTCAAATTGGAATCAGATGATACTCGTACAAAAACAGGCAAATAGCATGGCCAATTCGGCCAAGATCCAATCTGGGCATTGACAGCAGCCGCAAAAACCAGTTCAGATGGCTCCTTGCTGTTTTTGCTGTAGTTGGCTGCCCGACGCGATCTGTCGAAGCAAATGTCGGTCATAATATATTTCTGACCAATTAGAACGAAAACTAATTGCTCAAGAGCCAACGGGGAAGACCGCTGACCAATTAGTCAGGCCAACAAAACACTAACCACGACGAACTCGATAGAAGAGCCGAAGAGACGGAGAGAGAGCTGCGATCGCGGAGAGAGGATTCGAGCCGTCTGCCATGTGGCCGAAACCAGTTCCGAGACCCCTGAAAACTGGCCAACCAACCAGGGATCTCGAAAAACGCTCAAAACACACCAAAACTACACAGAAAGCTCGGGTCGCAGCTCAAAACGAACTTGTCGAGTGGCTCCGGCCGAATTTAGCCGAGCCAAGAAAGTCAGTTGCTGGGCAATCGCGAAGTTAACCTGACGCGCAGGCGCATAGTCCAACTGGAACCAATCCGTGTCGTAATGTGAGCAATATCGTAACTGCATCGAAGGTCCACGCGCCGTCGGAAGTCCCGTCCATAAACTAATCAGAAAACGATAATGTGCAATTGGGGAATTATAATTGTAATGCCCAGACGAAAGTTAATCCAAAAAGCTTTTAGCTGCTCGCCAGCCTGAACACCCCTGAAACCCAGAAATAAATTAACTTCGAACTCACGCGAATGCAAATATATATATATCACAATTGGAACGCTGCCTGGGCTAACACTCAATTGAATTTGGAATTTAGCATTTCTCATTTAATAAATTGTAATGTAATTAAAAGTGAGCAACAAAAAGTTGGGAAAAATTGCCAGAAACGCCCCGTGTGTCTTTGTGAGGGCCACCAACTGAGATATTTGCGATATTTGCATAAGTTCACATCGCAAATAGATAATAAGAATCGCGAGTATTTTTCCATACTCAAATTAAATTAATTTATAAATACTTCTTAATTGAATCTTAATGGGCCCTGGCGGTAGAAGAGCCCCGAGTCGATGCTTCAATGAGCGCCTTCAACTTGGCCAGTTCTTGAATATTCCATGCGGCTTTAGCTCGAAGGTAAGTTCAATTAGTTGTACCTAAGAGGTTAAGAGTTCGGGCCTCTCTGCATTCTGTCCCTGACAATAAACTTCTGTCGTAAAATATGCGCAACACGCGAGGCAGGGCCGCGAATATTTTAAAATAGTGGGCGGGCGGCTGATTTAATGCAGCAGGTTCTCAACCAATAATACCAGCCACCATCCTTGGGTTTCACTTTTCCAAATTGTTGAAATGGTTGTGGGATCCCAGGCTATAATGCCATGGACAGAGACTTATGAATTCTCATATTCCCCCACACGTCAACAAGTATTTGCAATCAAGAGACCCAGATAATTGCCAAAAAGCAAAACCTCTCGGGTGGTGGGCACAACATAGACTTTTGGCTGCCATGACAGCAAATGTCGAAGTCCAGAAATAAGGTTGAATCCGAGGACGACGCAGGGACGGCGGACTGGAGGGGAAAGACATCGACAAAGCGAACAATGCGAGTTCGGGTGAACCAGACATGGATAGCATAAAACGTCATATCCGCAGGGAATTGGCAACAATTACTAATAACAAAAACAATAAAAACCAACAGCAACACACAAAAAGGTTATCAAACTGCTGAAATCAAAACAAATCGCACAGCGAAATGAAGCAATAAAAGCCAAGCGCCGGCATTCGTTTTGGATTTCTGCTTTGGCCGTCGCTTCTGTGGCCCAGGGATATGCCAAGGATACGACATGTTGATAGTGGGTTTGGTTCGCTCTCCCAGCTTTTTGTCCACTTGCCAGATGCCGCTGCAGACGGAAGACTGGAAACGGGAGTCGGCCAGAAACAGTAGCCAGCCTCCGATGCGAGAGGCAGATTCACTCCAGATACGTGTTGAAGGGGCCGTCCTGGGGGCGTGCATAAATTTATTGCACAGTGAAAGTGCTCGAATGGGGGCTGGCGTCGGATGGGCAGCTTAAAGTGATGACAATTGTGGGAAAGATTCGTTTTTCCTAGCCCGGCCTCGCTTTAAATTTCTCCAAAAAATGCCAGGACATTCGGATTATCATTAGCCACCATTACCCGATGCCTATCGAACGCCAAGCACCCAGCACCCACAGCAGACAGGATCTCTTAATGAGACGACCAGATTCTCTATCACTGAGATCTTGCCTAATTTCGACGATTATCCGGCGCTTCCGAAACAGAAGCACCTCCTCTCATCGGCCCACCTCTGCGGCAGACTGACCTAATTTTCGGTGTGTAGGGGGATTAGCCGCCCCTGTCTTGCGGTCACTAATAGTGTTCCGTCGCTGCTCGACTGGAACAGCAGGCTGGGCCGAGGGGAATGTCCTGCGAAGCGACTTTGCCTGCCCCGGGGCTAGACGATGGTAATCTTAACTTTTGCTGCTAAAGGATTTTTGCATTCTCTGATGCTGCTAATGTTTATTTGATTTCGCTTTTGTCTGGGCTGCAGCAGGAACTAGGACAATGCACATGCGGACGGGTCACGGCTCAGGCTGGCTAATCCCGGCGCTTGGCTAATCCTCTATTTAGACATGGCTCAGTCACAAGTCTAGACAATGGTCAGCGCCAGGCATCTTGATAAGCGTAATTTGTTTCCAATTGCGATCAGCCAAATGAGCGTGATGATGATGCAATGACTGTGCTTGACACATGTGGCTGGCCAGCAGAGACTACCCTTGGCCATTTCTAGGTTCTAGGTCAGCAAAAGTCTTCCACTGCCCCCGGCAGACAACGGAGGAACAATGGACCACACCGCGGCAGGCAGAGGCTCGCCTGGCCGGATCGCTGGCCAAGTAGCAAAGTTAAGGTCTCTGCTTTTGGTGTGGCCTAGGGATGGACCCGTGATTGGATCGTGACTCTGAATGGCGGTCTATGGCGCTACGAGTAGTATCCAACGAATATGAAAAGCAACTAGCTGGTTCCCACATCCAACGTGATGATCATCACTCCCCCTTCCCATCCTGCAGCATATGACGCCTTGGGCATCTGCATATTGAAGTCGATGTCGATGTAGATGTAGATGTCGATGTGGTCGATGCCGATGCCATGCAGCTGGCTGAGCAGCGATTTCAATAATGTTATACAAACAATAAAGCCATTTGAGGGGCTGTGGCTATAAATAAATATTATTTTACTTATTTTAATTCATTTTTCATACTCGTACGATTAGGCCGAGCCTGGCATTTGCATAGCTCTTCTTTGTTGGCTAACAGAGCCATCAATTGTCCAACATCGTTCGATCTGCCCGATCCCAGTCGGGGGATCGATCCATTGTTTGCAGTTCGCTGCACGTGTGGCTGTGCCTCACATATGAGCTGGAGCTGGGGAGTGGCCATTCTTGGTATTGATAGCGAGACCCCACAGCCTTGGCACAAAACGGAGAAGTAAGGCGGCGCCTTGGTGAAGGTTGTGGGGAAAACGTTGAATTAACTAAGAGTGCCTGCAGCAGATCTGACCGACAGATTTGAGCAGCCAAAATGTTACACATAAATACAGTGATTAGCTTTGGTTTTAAAGTTTTAAGTTGGAACCTTTATTTATTCGATTATGGTGTTTTTTTTTTCAAAGCTTCTAATGCTGAAGACCAAACTTTAATTGCATTTTGCTAATTACAAATATGAGTCAATTAAAAGTTTTTCAGTCGTATTTCCAATTAGTTGTGTGAGCAATCTCAAAGTTTCTTCTAAGCCAACTTTATGTACAGAAACACAAGTTGAAATGGCAATTTGATGAAGATGAGACAACCTTTTCGGACTTAGTGCGACGTATCAACGGATTAAATTATTGTATATTTTAATTCTTTCATTTCTTAATATATGTAATTGTTATTTTCCCTTGACTAATTTAATTAATGGGTTTTAGTCCACACTTATTTACAATAAACAAATTACAAGTTGACAATTGAATGCACAAGGTAATTCCAATTTCATTTTAAGGAGAGGCCAAAATCAATCATATCTCCTTACATCTCTGTTTAGGGAAATCTCAGGTACAAGTACGATAACATACACAAAAGGCGCACCTTGAGTTGTAATTAAAAACAATGAGTGACCATTGTCCGCAAGAGAAATAACTGAGTGAAAAGATAGGAAGTCCAATAGGAGACAGCAACGAGCAGCAGGGGGCATAATATAATAAAAGAAAGACATTATAATCGCACAACAGTAGCGCACATTAAGAGGAACTCCGGCTGAAAGATGACGCCCAAGAACTCCTCCCCCGACCGATGTGAAAAGAAATTCGAGTGGACAGGGCTCTCCCGGGGAACTGGAACTGGGCACCGATAATATCACTTTAAGGTGATTCCCAGCGCATATTATGACAAAGATAAACATCGCTTAAAGCGGCGACGCTGGCGACGAGTGACCAACTTTAAAGGCCACTCTTGGTACTCGAGAATGTAAATTCACCTCGAAACATTTTTTTTCTTCGTCTGCCAAAGGAAAGCCGAAAAAACTGCAAGAAAATGGAGGAAAGAAAAAGAAAATACCAGAGTAATAAGAAGAACAACTTTCGGACAATAAAGGTTAACTTAGGAAAGTTGTCCGCCGCCGTCGCCGTGCTGGTCAGTTGTTGGCGGTGCCGACGACCGCGCGAATCGATTTTTATCTCGACGATAAGAAAGCGGCGGGGGCGCCCTGGCCACGGAACACGGAACTATGTGCCCAAGTTAATGAGCCAGCCCACAAGTCACGGCCCAGTCAACTTTCTTAAAGGGAAGACGAAAATTTAAATTAGCCCAGACAGCAGTTTTGTTGAGTCCGGCCCAGCCCGGCCCGCCACGAAATATGTATGCTCATGTGTAGGCATATGGGACGGGGAGACACCCGAAATAAGAAACTAACTGGAATTATAATTTAAGCGTGTGAAAAACCCATTGAATTGTGTGAAAAACTTAAAGATTTCCTTTTGTAGTTCTTAAATGTGTTCACATTTGAGTTCGCAGCAAGTGCGAGTGCGGGCTGCGGGGGAACTGGGACTGGACTAGTAATCAGAGAATAGTGTGGGACTATGGGAATGCGTAGTTAACTGTATAAGTAATGCTCAGGCTTGAATGCGCAAGAGCGTTCGGGGTTAATGTGTGTGAATGACCAGGCCGGGCCTCAAGTATGCCCTCGAGATGCCACATTTCTCCGCCACCGGTTCGAAGGAGTAGTAATTATTTGCGCTTCTATATGTGCTCCGCATATGTTGTCTACCTACGAAAAAGTACATAAGCTGCTCGTCTCGGGGGACTGGAAACTGTAGCCCCAATGGGGGATGGGCTTGGCTTAGAGACTGAGACCCCATTGGGGGAGCAGGCATCGAGTGAGCGAACGTATGGATGGGCGCTTAACTCTTATATGAGCACAGCGGGTACATTATATGGGCTGTGTGCGTACATTCGTATATACGCAAACATTCGATAATACGAGCGAGCTCCTACGAACTATATATATGTGTATATATAGCGATGTAAGAGTCTGTCTCTGCATGTACCGATTGTGGAAAATCAGCAGCGACAACGACGAACTTTTTCGTGTGGGCGGCGAACGAGGAAAAAAGAAAAACACCGCCCGTGGAAAAACTTTGGCTCATACGCTGGAGCGAGATAGATGACGATAACGATGACGACGACGCCGAGCAGATACGATGGTTGGGGTTGGAAATGGGGCAAAAGGGGAGTAGCCGTGCACGGTTACGAGTGTGTATGTGCGTGTGCGCAGCGCCAGTCGCTGAATAATGGTGGGGAAACTGTGCTGGAAAAGCCCCGATGGGGAGGCGGACCCTCCGCCAACGCACCCAGCGTCCTCTGATGAGTCCGAAAACACTTGTGGTGCCCAGCAAGTACATCGGCGGGATGGGAAAGTCTTAAGTTTTCCCTTGTAACTGCCGCAAATTTTCTTAGCCTGCTCGGGGAACGACTTTCACTTTTCCCTCCTTTGTCGCCTCATAATGAACTAAGTGTGCGATAGGGGTGGCGTCGGGCCTAGCCAGGGAACTGGACAGCCCGAGGAACCCGAAGCCGAATAAGTTAGTCAAGAATTTAAGAAGGCAGTTTATTATACAGATAATATTGCTCAAGAGAATAAAAATAAAAGGGAAAAGAATCCCATACAGAAAGGATCCCACATGAAAGGCAGTTCGGCATATCCGGACTGTGATTGTTGACAAATACTGAAGAAAATCGAAAAAATATAGCTAGCAGTGGAAGCGAAGTAAACAAGAACTCATTAATGAAGATGGATAGAAATGGAGATGAGCGACGGATGGGGGGCAGGCAACAAAGAGACAGTTCAAAATTACTACGCAATCGCTCCAAAAAATTCCATCCCTTTTTACTTTCAAGACGAAGTACAAAGAATGTCTGGAGTTGGCTAATAAGAAGTAGCAGAACTTGGAGTATCCTGGGCAGAAGAAATTAATGAAAATATCAGAGAAAGGCGGAGAGGAGAAAGCAACCACCAAGCCCCCGAATGTTCACATATCCTTAACCCACCCCCGACTAAATCGTTATTTGTTTCCATGCCCAGGAAGTTATTTAAAAAACTCGCTATTGTCTTTTGAGCTCAAATTTCAACTTAAGACAAACAAGGAAGACGGACATGACAGGCGCATGGTGGGGGGATTGGGGGACGGCTTTGCGAATGCGGGCATGGGTATGGGCATGGGCAGGGCCATGGCAACGGTCTCTGGTTCTCAAGTAGATGCCGTCCAGGGATAATGCTAGGAGCAGGACAGCTGCTCTCGGGACGAAAAATGCTTTGGTAAACAATATTAATGAATAAACTGAGATAGTGGAGCACAGAAACAGCGCAAGTAAGACGAACGGAAACAGCTTCAGCTATGCCAACTGTCTAGCGAAATTGCTCAGTTGACACGGTGGAGAAAAGGGGGGCAATGCAGATAATGAAAATATATTTAATAACGGAAATGAACAAGGCAAAAATGTGATAACATGAAAATAACTGGTCGAGGACATAGCATCTAGTTCTTTCCCAAAAGCAATACACGCAACACACAGCCTCCATGATGTCTCTATTTTTGTCCTTATATAGTATGTGCAGTCCATCTTGCAGAACTCGGTTAGATATCAGTTGCTAGTCCTGTTTTTGTCAGTTTCAATTTCAGTTCTTAGCCCGTTACAGGCCACATTAAAAATATCCTGACCAGGCCCGCCGCGGAGGCTGACATTGTCAACAGTTGCAAAATGAAAATGGCGTTGACGGCGAGCGCAGCAAGTGACTTTTTGTACCCAGTACTCTTAGATTACTGGGGAATACTGGATACAGGAGCATTTTTGTAACACACCATTACATAAAGTTCATCAGTATCAACAGCAGTAGCTATCTAGCCATGGCTTGTAAATCTTCAATTAGGGAATGGGTAATGAGAATGTAAGGTTTGGTTTTATCCACAGAAACCGGAAATCAAAAGAAAAGTAGTATTAACCATTTTAAGCTTGATTTCGCCACATAAAAAAGGCACCTTTGCAAGAAATTAATAAAGGAACGGAATGCACGCAGTCCCTAAATAGGAACCAATGCTTTTAATAAATCAAGTACTGGGCATTTCATAACAGAGGTACTATGGCATACTTATTGTTTATACTCTTGCCTATTTCTGTTGTTGTTGATGCTTGTCATGCATATTCTTTTTGCCAGCCGTTAACGGCGTCAGAGGTGGCAGCGGTGCGTCCACTTGGGCCACGCGGAGAAGGACTCACTCCCGGACACTTTTCTCTGCCTGGCAGCGGAGGAAAGAGGGGGGTCTACGTGCCTGCGCTGCATCAGCCATGGTGCAGCCCCAAATCCCGCCATCTCCTGCCTTTTCGTCTCCGTCTCCGCCTTGTGGAGGCCATCTCTCACTACCCGGCGAATCGCTCGCTTGTTGCTTTTGACTCCCCGGCGTATTTCTTGGGCAAAGTTTTCTCGCGCTTGCCGTCTCGCTCCCTTGCCGGCCCTGTCTTTGTCTCTCCCGTTGGCCCGCTACTGCCGGCTTCCTTTTTATTTTCTTTTAATCATATTTAATTTTTTTAGCTTTTTCATTCTCGGGCCCGAGTTTTTTCCTCCATTTTTTTTCCTCTTCTTTGCCTGCTTTTCTGGCGCGTTTTCTCGGCGCTGCTGAGCAACCTGCTGCTGCTTTCTGGGCGCCTGTTCCACCGCTGGACTCGGCCGGCCATCCAGCTGCCACAGCCACTGTCTTCCTTGGGTCTTGGCCGCGTTGGGTCGCCTCCACTGGTGGTCAAGTTGTATTTACACTTGTAGCGCATTGATTTTTTCAGTCTCCTCTTCGCCTTTTTCTGGCACTGTCCGCTGAGTAATGGCTTTGTTTTTTAAGGGCTTTGTTTTTATGCGTTTTCCTCTGCAGACATTTTTTTCTTGCTTCTCCCGTTGTCTTCGCCTTGTCAACTTTTGGCCAGACTTTTGAGTTGGCTGGCAGGTGGCGGTGCTGCCAGAAAAGGGGCGGATGACCAGTGTCTATGGCTCCATTTTCCCCCTCTGTTCTTTGGTATGTCCTCTAACTTTTTCTGAAATGGCTTACGCGTTTTAAGCCACATTTAAATACATGGTGTCTTACAGCCGATGTATGAAACTATAAAGATAGATAAGGACATTGATGAATTGCTTGCCGAAGGGTTGAAAGGGAAACGGGACATCCCAAACTTTCCTTAGGAAATAACATGAATAGAAAAGGGTTGTGAGGCACTGAGGAATAAAGGGCTCCGTTGAGATACCGTGGCCACCTGATATCTCGTTAACATGCATCAATAATGACCCAATCCCAAGAGCATCATCCCCCGCCCCCGTTCCTGTTCCCGTTCCCTAGCCCCTTGGCGCTAAAGAAGTTACTCGCAGATAGAAGCTCTCGAAACACGCTCCGCCGAGCCACTGGCAACGGACAGCGGACGGTGGACGTCGGCCAACTTGTGAGCTCTTAATTAGTAAATGCTGGCCATTATGGCGGCTCCAGCGCTGCCTTCTCCGCACTCCACGGTCCGCAGTCCGCCCCCAGCACCGCCCACGCCCTCCACAGAACATCTCGAGTGGCAAACAGACCAGAAAGCTTCTTCGCTTGGCGGGACTCGTATATAACCCATACAAAGGGAATTTCATACATTTCATAATTATCAGGCGAGTCAAGAACCCCTTTATCACAAGCAGGCGCACCTACAAGCGCTCGCTGCTCCTGCTCGTGCCATCCACCACACCCCCAAGGCCCTCCCACGGCAACCCCTCTATGTGCTCGGGCGGCCAAAGGATAACGAAGTATAGAGAAGCGCGGACAGAGAGAGAGAAAGGGCGCATCTCCTGCCCCTGCCACTGCACCGCTCCTCTCAAGCGCGCTCATTTTCGCGAGCGTGAAAAATTGAGCAACCAAGGAAAATACGGGAAAAAAGAAAATATAGCTGCGTCCTGGGCCGGAGACATGCGCACATGTGCCGCGGATAGCGCACGCGGAAGGGGTGGGAGCGAGAAGTGGGAAACGCGAGCTCGGGCAATGAAAATGTAAATTTCCACTCGGTTCCTGCAGCCGGCCCCACGCAGGCAGAGATCCTGGCAGAGACACGGACAGAGAACGAGACGGAGGCAGAGGCAGAGCCGCAGCAGCCGCTGTTGCGAGCAGACCGCGGCAGGCACGCGCTGCATATGGCGACTTAGATTTGGAACAACAGGAACGGCAGGCAGGCAGCCTCTGCTCTGCTCACTCGGATTGAAAATCGAAATAGTTGGGAACGCAATTTGCATAATTTCCAAATAAATCCCCTCGAACGAACGCAGCGAGGAGGTGCATCCGCTTCCCGGCCCCGGGACCTGGCCACCCCTTGAATCAGTTCCCTTTCTCTTTTTTGTTGTAAGGTGTAAAAAATGTGTAAACGTATCCTTTATTTGTCCTTTGTCTGAACTGCATTTGCATATGAAACGCAGCACTTTCGTGCGTTGAATCCTCGCATTTGCATAATCGATGCGCGCATGCGTGCAGTTTTGGTTTTTTTGTTCGCAATACGATATGATTTCTACCCTCAGATTGATCAGATCTAATTCCGACATGGGTGGGTTAGCGACATATTGCTGTTCGCATAAATTGATATCCGCGTCGATCTCAGATGGATCGGAAATTAGTTTGCATGATTTCATCCGTCACGGTAGTAAATCATATTCAGTTCCCGAGATCGTGTCCCTCTTTGGAGCGTATTTCAAATACTTGGTCTTCTATTGGTAATGCATGCCAATTTATTAACACAATATGTGCTTTTACTTGGAAATAACCAAACTTTATTCGACTTCAAGAGCAAGTTAGGTCGCACAGTCTCAACGGTGGCATGGGATGCAGGAGCAAAGCGGAGCAGCCGAGACAAAGGTGCGACTCGCCCAGAGCCTAGACCAAAAGTGGGCGCCACAGCAACGGAGGGTTCTTCGCTCCCCAGGCTCCACCAACGAAGCACAAGCAAAGAAGGGCGCAAAGTAAAAATCGAAGAAAGACAATTAAAATTTATGGCGAAAGCGGAGCGTTGGAAACAAAGCGCAGGCAAACAAATCATAAAATGCAAATGAACTGCCAAAGAGAAAACAGAATTAAATGCAAAGAAGACAAACAGAAAAGCGGAGAGTAGGCTACACAAAACGAAACTGAAATGGAGGGAACAGATATAAGGTATACCCCAGAAGGATTCCAAATAGGACAAAGACATCCCTTGGGGCTCTCACGAAGTAGTGGCCTAGCGCACATTCGATCTGTTCGGTTGGGATCGATACAGAAATGGGTACAGAGGTCTTGGTAATCTCTAAAGAGTATCGATATGACGCTCAGAGTTAGCACAGTCCCTCCATCTTTCCCATACGTCAGTCACACGCTCCTAGGAGCCCGACATCGACCAATGTCTGGCCTCGGCTGACCCCGAATAATCCATCCGAGCACATATGTGGGCGTGTGTATATACGCGTGTCCTGAGTGCTATGTACTGTGTGTATTGGTGAGCGAGAGGAGAGATTTGCGCCAACAAATCGAAATGTTGCAAAAACGTGCTCATATGGCCCACACAACAGGGCAGGGCACACATGCACAGTCACCCTCCGCCTGCCGCTAGGAATTTCCCACAACCGCTTTTCCGATTTCCACAAAAATCGCGCTCAGCCGGGGGTTGGTTTTTCCGAACTTCGCGATGTACCCGTACATACAGACATACAGACATTTTTTTGTTTTCCATTTCTCTTTCGCACACATGCCGGCGAGAGCGAGAGACATATGCACACACACATACAGAGGTACTGCGTGCGCTATGTGTGTGTAATATGTTGTGTATATGATTTTTTCTTTCCTGTGGCACTGCGCCAACGCCGAGGTCCTGGCGCCCCACTCTCCTCGCTCCACTCTCCATTCGCCGAGCTACTATGTAAAAGGCAGCTCGCATGCATGGCATGGAAATAGATAACATATTAAAAACTGAGCACATGCGACAAGGACGGCAACAGCGCTGCGGCAGAACAGCGGGCAGCGCCGCTGGAAAAGCCTGAAAAGCTGCGCTGCGGCTTTCCCGGGCAGATGAGCAGCAGAAGAGTTGTGCATGTGTGGGTACAGATACACCCCCACGTACGTTGTTTAGGTCTCTCTCTCTCTCTTTCTTTCTGACTCTTCGTTCGTCTCGCTCGCTGCTAGCTGCTCTCGCTCTCTCTGTCTCACTCGCTGGCTCACTGTGCCACTGTCCCCATTCGACAGCGGGAAAAACTCAACTCGCAGCTTTGAAATTTCCATAAGCTGACAAAAAAGGGATATGTTGACGGCGGCGTCGACGTCGACGCTGACGGCGGCTGAGGCGCCGGCGTTTTCGGGGGCCCGTTAAAAAATGTTACACTCACGCGCAGTTTGGCGCCCAACGTGTGACAACTGTGAGCAGTGAGTGAATGAGCGCGGGGTGGGCGTCCATCCAAGTCCTCGCTGCTGATGTTGTTGTTGTTGTCTGGTGGTGGCTATTACTCTTTACGGGCATTCCGGGCCTCCACATGAGTGTGTGTGTGTGCGAGGGGGACGATTTTGGTTGGTGTGCGTGTGTCTTCCGCTCTTTCGTGCTCTTTTTTGCGCCTTTCGTGCCGCTTCGGTTCGCCTCGTGTCGCTCGGCTCGTCCTCGGCTTCGGCTACGCATGTGTATGCAAATGTATTTCGTATACACATATACATAATAAATTTTTTTCGGTGTACGTGACGTGCGAGGACATCCTCGCCGACGCCGCCCGCTCCTCCTGTTGTTGTGATAAGGGAAAATATATATTTTATATGATGAAGGAGTAAGGACGCCGGCGTCTCTGCCAGCGCCGCTGTCTCGGCGGGCTTCGCAGCCAGCTCCTTGCAAACCCGATCCGACCGGGCTTCGTCCTGCCGAACGGAACGCAGTATCAGCATCCTCCTCATGTGTTGCTGTTTCGCAGGCTCCGGCTGTTTGTGGCCCGCTGCTCATACGTGTGCGCGTATGGGGGTGGCGACTGGCGGTGGGGAGGGGGTGGTCGTGGGGAGCAGCAGCGCGTGTGTGCCGTCGCTGCCGCCGCAGTTGCCGCTGCCGCTACCGTTGGCTGCGGCGCAGTTGCTGTGTTTTTTCGGCCCGGCCGACATCATTTGAATTAGTCGCTTCGTGACGTTTGAACGGTTCGAGACATACACGCGACCCACACACAAGCTCGGCATTACCCGTTATCCGTTACCCGTTAGCTGTTACGATGTTCAGTGGTCGCCTCTAACGCCGCCGCCGATATAACTTAGTTTTAACTCGATCGAAAAGTATGTTAACAAACTAAATGCTCATATGTGAATGACAGTTTAAAGTTCACAAATTAAGGATAATCTAATGCTTAACAAGGACACTCAACCTTCAGAATACGGAATTAATTAGTGACTTGGAAAAGTTTATACAAATTTTAAAAATATAGTTATAGTTGCAAATACAATTTGCATAAAAAAGCTATAAAGCAAATTGCAAATGATATTTTATAAATATTTTCACATTCGGTCGTAAGCTTGAACGAGTTTGATTAAACGTCTTGATAATTATGACTATCGACGAGGATCACATTTTAAACGTTCCGATTATTTTCCTTTTTCCAAATTAATTAAATTTAATCTTTTCTTATCCGATATTACCCCGAAATTACAAAATGTTGTGGGTGCCCAACCAGTTAATGATCCTGAAATAAACTCTCAGCCAAGTACTTTCGTGTTTGCAGTGTTAGCGGCATCGCGCCTATCATAAATAAACATGTGCAAAACATTTTTAAACGAAACTCAAGCCGAGTTCCTCGAAAACTGCCAAATTAAAGGATCGGCGTAGCCATATAAACACGCAAATGGGCCGCAAATTGACCTGTCAGCAGCCATTTAGGAGAGAAATACGTGGTCCGTCGCGATCTACCTGTTTCTCGGCTGGCCTGCACCTTGTTCTGTTTATTTGTTGTATGTGTGTGTCTGTCAACATACACGATCACGCACCTGATTATCACCTGCAAGGCCGACCGACTCGGGAACTCTGGGTTCTGCCGAGGGCTAGACACAGCGATACCGAGCAGATCCTAGCGCTCCCACCCCGAAACACGCATGCACGCACACATCGTGTGGTGCGTGGTGTCTGAGGGGTGAGTGTGTGCGGGGTGTGTGGTGAGGGCAGCTCGCTCATAGGTGCATTTATTTGCATAGATCTGGCTCAGTTTGTTGCAAACCCTCGACAGGAACGTGTTGCGATCGACCGAGCTGCGCGGCAGTGACTCGTTAGCAATTAAATGTGTAAATTAATGTTTTTGTGCTCATAGATTTTGGTGAAAAGGCTTAAAGTGAAGACTGTTAGCACAGAGAAAAACTGAAGAGTGTCAGTGCAAACCAAAGAAGAACTAAAATTTAAAAAGAATTGTACGGATATTTGAGATAACTTGAAGTTTGGTGACATCAAATGGTACGTAAAACGAAAGGTTATTCAGATGTTTAAAATTTCTGTGATTCAATGCAAATATTTTAAACTCATCCGGACGTAACTGCTTAATGTCAGATCCTTGGGCACCTTCCACTGACTTGACTTACTTTGCCATTAATTAAAAAACTTGACGGTGTCTCTTCTCGGCGCTCCACTAACTTGCTTTTACCTGTCGCCACTCTAAAGCAAAATAAATAAATAAAAATGTTGTCTCAGCTGCCGCAAACCGCAAATGAGTTACGAGCTAAAAAAATAGAGAAAAGGAGTAAACCAAACCCGAGCGCCTAGCAGTTCGCTGCTAATTGCACATTGTTGCATTCGAGCGTGGTTATCCTTTGCCTCTGGTTTCGGTTTCGGTCCCTTCAGCAGCAGGACCTGGCGTAGAGAAGCATGTGTTAATATGCGGTTTCCAGTCCCAGGCCCCAACCCAACTACTCGGCAGACAGCGAGCAGGACGAGCCAAAGATGCAGCGAGAACGGCAAATAAAAATGTTTATTTTGCCTGCGCTCCTACCAAAGTTTTTTAATTTTGCCCGAAGAAGTCAGTGCGTGGGATTCGGAAGTTTCCTAGGCGGACGCAGACGTAGTCAGGCAGCTGGTGACTCTTTTTGAAATTCACACACGCAGGAGTTTAGAGTGTACCAGAGCAGGGGTGCCAGAGAGTGGCTGAATTAATTAGACGGGAAGTGGCAATGGCACGCGTAAGAAGTAACCTGAGTTTGGAGATTTTCGCCATCAAAATATCAATTGTATCCTTTTCTATATTTTATAATCGAAATCTAAAGACAGTCCGTCGAACCAATTAGTTAATTGCGATCACAGAGATGCAAAATCTCTGGGATATGCCGCTTTATCTCCGCATTCATCCCACTGTGCCTTGTTGCCCTGTTTGTTTTTTGGGGCACAGTTAAGCAGAAACAAAACAAAGCAAAATCCGAGGCAGACGCATGCTGGGTCTGACGGGAGACGGGACTGAGCCATTATCACACATCACACATCTGCATGTGATATCCTCGAGGATATGCGACACGACACGTAGCAACTGTGATTGCTACACCTTGGCTCTGTTGTCCTTGCTCGTCAGCTCCCTTCCCGGCTGGTTCCGTTTTTTTTTGCAGCTATTCTCTGGCTCCACAGCTGGAAAAATGATATATGCCGCGACTCATTAACATATTATCACACGGCACACACTTCAGATATGCCTCGCAGCATATGTCATGAATACGAATACATTATGCCCGGCATTATCCTTAAGCTCTGCTTATTCGTCTCTCGCCTAATGTCCCCTCTCTCTCTCTCTCCCTCTATCTTTCTGAACAGAGAAGCGGAGCGCTCTGCACGTGACTGGAACGGGGCATGTTAAAGGACGCCGACCAGGAGCTGATTAAACGCCGCCAACTGACGTCGCTCCCCATGACCGACTACGCCCGTCAGGTGGCGCCCGCACAGCTGCCCCTGCCCCTGCCGCTCCAACTGCCGCTGCCTATGCCCATGCCGCTGCCCCTCCTGGCCAAGACTCCGGGCAGCGACCACGCCCCCATGCACTCCACGCCACCCACGACACCGCCCACGCCGCCGCCCCTGCCCCTGAACATGAGTCAGACCGCAGCGGGAGCGCCAGAAGCGACGACTCCCCCAGGGCACAGTCCCCCAGCCACGCCGCCCACCGGAGGATCAAGTGGCGCCAACTCGGCGCCGCAGGATCACTACAGTCTGCGCTGGAACAACCACCAGAACCACATCCTGCGAGCCTTCGACGCCCTGCTGCAGACCAAGACGCTGGTGGACGTGACCCTGGTCTGCGCCGAAACCTCGATCCGGGCCCACAAAATGGTTCTATCCGCCTGCTCGCCCTTCTTCCAGCGCGTCTTCGCGGAGACGCCCTGCAAGCACCCGGTGATCGTTCTCAAGGACTTCCGCGGCTGGGTGGTCCAGGCTATCGTCGACTTCATGTACCGCGGCGAAATCAGCGTCCCGCAGCAGCGTCTCCAGACCCTCATCCAGGCCGGGGAGTCGTTGCAGGTGCGAGGGCTTGTGGAGAGCTCTGTGCCCGAGCACACGCCCACGCCGGCAGCCTCGCCCGACGACTTCGCCATGCTGGACACTTCCATGCTGTCCTCCAGCTTCGAGGACGAGTCGCCTTCGATGGTCCGGCCATCGGCAGCCGGCAAACTGATGATGTCCTCCGCCCGTCTATTCGGCAGCGCGTCGAACGCAATGGCGGCGCTCAGTCTCCGCCGTAAGCGGGAGCAGGAGTGCGACCGTGAGCTGGAGAGCGACCAGGAACTAGGGGGCAGTTCGCCTATGCCACGTCGCAAGCAAGCTCGTCCACGCCGTCGCTCCGGCGATGTTCCCCACGACTTTGCCCTGAACAAGACCGAGGCAGAGCCACTGCAAACTGTGATCAAGCACGAGCTCCTCGACCGAGCGGAAAGGGATCACGACGAGGAGAATGATCAGGATCAGGATCAGACCCCCAGCGAGGCGGAAAAGAACGAATCCACGTCAACGGAAACGACGACAGAGCAGGCCAAGGAGAAGCACCCGCTCAAGCCAGAGGGATCCGATCAACCCCACGAGCTGGACGACGACGATGACGACGACCAGGATCAGGAGGAAGAGGAGGAGGAGCAGGACATTGAAGAGCTTATTCACACGACCAACGAGCTGAGGCGGCAGGCTGCAGTGGCTGCTGCCAACGCGGCTGCCATGTCGCCCAGCCCCTCGCCCTGTCCCAGCGACGGACCCGAGGACCTCTGCACCACCAAGAAGGACAAGGACGGACACAGTGCCAACGCCAGCGGTGCCCACTCCTCCGACTGCGAGTCCAACAACAACAACAGCAGCAAACTGCAGGACAACAACCAGCGTATAATGCTGTCCCTGAAGGACATCCGCCAACTGAACGCCAATCCCAACCCCACGGCCATCCACACGCCCACCAGCTGCTCCGGAGGCAACAACGGTCTGCTTAGTTTCCCACCACCCGGTATGCGGCCACCAGGCCTGCCGGATAGCCCGCCCTGCCACATGGAAGCTCTGGAGGCTCAGATGCACGCTGCTGCCGCTGCTGCCGTGGCGGCTGCAGGAGCCGGCGATCATCCCTTCCACCACATGGAGCACCAGATGGAGATGTCCCTGGCAGCAGCGGCGGCAGCAGCTGCCATGCACCAGAGAGACCCGCGGGATCACCGCGATCCGCGGGACCACAACGCATTTGCCAGCAACCTGCTGGGTCCAATGGGGATGCCCCCGTTTGGGGGACCCAACGGAGGACCTCCGGGCAGCAGTGGCCCAGGAAGCGGATGTCCTGGCCAGGCGGCACACGAACGGCTCGAGGAGAGCATGAACCGACTAAGCAAGGAGCTCGGCAAAGAGTTCGGCAAGGACTTTGGCAAAGAGTTTGGCAAGGAATTCGCCCCGGCGTCGCCGATGAGTCTGCCCGGACACTTCAATCCACCGGATGGACCGCATCCGCCTTCGCCGCTGCCCTTTCCCGGCATGTCCTCGGCTATGACGCTGACGCCACCGCACAGTAAGTAGCCATCGCCGGTTTGAATCTAATTTCGTTTGACTTCACCCAAAAGGTCACTGGGTTATCGGCCTGTCTGCCTGTCGGGTTGTGCACACTCCATTCACTGTCACCGCCCAGCGGAAGTCTTTAATAACGCCAGCTAACTTCCAGCTGCGCACGTACCAGAGTTCTCGTCCTCATCCTCCCTAACGGAGGTATGCGTCCCTTTGACATGGTTGCCTGGCGCTGAAGCTGGCGCCGAAATGCAACATGTGGCCTCTCTGCGACATCAAAGTGTCGTCAAGTATCCTTGGAGAAGGACTCTTGCAATTGCACGCTTCCAAAGCTGTCGCAAAGCCCCTAAGCATATTAAGGCTCCTCCGGCTCTTATGCCCCCATCTGCCGATGTCATATGGCAGACCGACCGGCGAAGAGCCCCAAACCGCGCGTCGACTGCATTTTAATGGAGCTGGAAGCAGGGCTTTCAATGCTTCCGAACCTGTCAATCCCCAGTTTTCATTTCTTCTACTAATTAAGTCATAAAAAGTTTCCGCTGCTGACAGCTCATAAGAAATATGGAAATGCAATCGCATAGGCAATGGGCCTCCCAATAATTTGACAGTTTGGCAGGCCCCCAGTTCGTTCTCCGTTCCTACTGAAATCTGCTCCACAGACAACTCGGTCTGGGGAGGGCCCAGCCAGAGCAGTTGCGGTTGAGTCCCTGCCTGGAACTGCAGTCGAAGTAAATTCAATTGCGTTTTATATGATTTTTTATATTCATGTCACCCGGAGTCAGGCGAAACAAACGCAAACACAAATTGAGGTGCAAAGGTCGGAAAAATGGCGGTTGGCTGGGGGGTCGACGTTGCGTGCAGAAAGCGCAAGAAATTTATGTTGTGTCTTCTCGAACATGTGAGGAGAAGTTCCGGAGCGGGTTGAGTTCAAACTGTCAGCAGACGTTTAGCGAAATGACTTTTAAGTTGCCTGGCTGCCGGCTGCCAAGCAGGGAGGTGGAGCAGGGCGTCTCCTTTGCCCATGTGTTGTGTTTAAAGTATGCCAAAGCGCGCACAACTTAAACCTTTTGGCAAACAACTTTGGCAGCGTCGGCGGCATAAATAAAAATACGAAGGCGACGTCTCGTGGCCGGGCTGCCCCTGCTCCGGCCCTCACCTCAGTCTGTGCCCTCACCCAACTTTGCATATAAGTCGCGCGATATTCATATTAATAATATCCGTTTGGGGAGGCCCACGCCGAGCAAAGCCATAGCCAAGGACCAGGACCTTCACCTGGGGAGGCAGGCGGGGCGGCGAATGCAGGCGAGACGCGCGCACACAGGATATAAAATAAATTAAGGCACAAAAATATGAAAAATTGTACGAAAATGCCGAGTGGAAGTCAGGCAGGAAGCGCAATACCTTTTAATGCGACAAAAATTTCAGCCAACATATCAGAGCAAGGACTGTGACTGCGACTGCCGCGGAATGGGTGAAGCGAGCAAAGCGCACCAAAGTCGCGTCGTATTCGAGCAAATCGCTAACTACTGCATAAACAGGCTGCAGGCAATGAGGGATCCAGCCGAGGACTCGGTGGAGCAAGGAAAAGTGGGTTTCGACTAGCTACTACCCTGAGATTTATGTGAAAAATATATATTTTTCTCGAGATTTATATTTTGGTACAAGGATAGAGGGTATAGGAAACAAAAAAGTATGCGAAGACAATGACCATTCTAGTAAAATTTGAAATTAATCATTTCAAAGACACATATTTAAATACTTAGAAGGAAGGTTAGTAAAGCTAAATATGGAAAATTCAATGTTCTAGATAGTTATAATAGAATAATTATATAAATTAACATCGAAAGCAAGGTACACCTTTGCTGTCACATCTACGAAAAAGTGTCTGACCCAGACTTTCCCGAAACCCATGCTACCCAGTGTGGTTTACAAGGAGCCCCTCATACCTGACCGGGAGCTTGGCAGACAGTCCTGGAAGAGATTTACCACCGTTTGTCGTTCGCCGTTCGCTGTTCGTCGTTCGTATGAAGAATGTGATTTATTTTTTCTGCTGAAATATTTTCGGCGTGAAAATCATTGAACTAATAGCTTGTGACATGTGGTGGGGGCGGTGGAGTCTATCTCCTCGAGACCCTTCAGGACTTTGAAAGAGAAATCCACTAATTTTGGGCGCCGTCAAAGGAAGTGGGGAGAAAAGAAAGCACATTACGTATACGCCGCGTGTTGTAATGTCTACTTCAGAGCACAGAGTCAAACAATGTGCGCTCGTTATTTGTGTCATTATGCTGCAGATACAACACATCCTCGAGACACAGACACAGATACAGCCAAGGATACGGATACGGATAAGTCCCCTTATTCATATGCTCGAGCATTGTCTTCGCCTCCCCGCCGTCTGTGTGTGAGCTCGTCTGTTGATGGGTTTGTTTGCATCTTGGAATCCGCGCGCGACTTATGAAATCATTCAGCACAATGTCAATATTATGCGTTGGCTGAAGCTCCTTGGAGGACAGCCTGCTTCGACTACCTCATCAGCGCTCCAATTGTTTCACTCATGTGGAGAAGAGCACTCCAAGCGTAAAATATTAATAGAATAACGACTTGCCATTGTTTACTATCCGGTCGGAGCCGTTTCTCGGAGTGTGCCCGCGTCTATTGTCTCCGAGGCTAATCAGCTTCAGTGGGCTGGATAATGAGTCGCTTATGCTGATTTGCATGGCTGCAGTGACTCTTATATAAGGCAGTGCAGTGGGTTTAAAATATAAGTTATCCTCTCCGGCTATTTGCGTAGGCAATCAATAATTCAACGTACTATGTTCTTTCCTTCGCAGTGTTTGGCCTGGACTCGCCACTCGGACTGTTTCCGCCCGGAATCGATCCCGGAAAGCTGTACAACCCCCTGATGGAAATGAGCGATCCAAGGGACATGCCCGGTGGGCCGCCGCCGTTTCTCAAAAAGAAAAGTAAGTACAAGTAGCCCCAGAAAAATAATCGTACTTGCACAAGAACAAACTTTCGCCAAGCCGAGCCGAGCAAACAACTAATTAACCCCAGAAACAATTGCGAACCCCGGCAAGGGAGCAAACAACGGCCAACAGCCAGCAGCCAACACCTCCCCGCCTCCCGAAAAAGGTTCGAAATCATTTCGACATGATTGGCGTCGATCACGTTGAGGCAGTCGAGCTTGTAGGCCGATCGGTTCCGTGCCTGGCTGCAATACTTCACACCTGACTGATTGATCTCGCTGCAGAGTTCAGGCCGCGTCTTCTACCTTTGTGCCTCTCGCATTTGATCTGCTGCACTCTGGCTCACGTATTTGAGCCGGGGGGCAGTTGGAAAACACTTTGGGCCCTGGAATCCGGATCGATTGTGGGTAATTGAAGAGCAAATAGAAAGGGTCATAGCCAGTCTGGCCAGTAAGTGGCTGGGCTAAACTGTAACTGATTGTATTATCCCCAGATCTGTTACGAAATCATATTTAGTTGGGGCATGTCCCATATCTCATCCCCTTTCAAATGCGAACATTTGCACAAAAACTCAGGCAATCAGTTCGTTTAGCCGCATTCTATGCCTCCGCCCCATTCCACATCCTCCGATCCGTTCCAGATGCGATCACCGATCACCGATCGCCGATCACTGATCACTCGTGCGATCATGTGAGGCGGCAAATTTGTTTCTGCGGTTTTCCTGTGCGCCGATGTAATCGCTGAATCGTTCGAGAAATGGTTTGTTTGTTTCTTTGTTGGTTTCTTGAATGGGGCAACATGTGCACCTATGCATATCGCAGCGTAAACGTCGCTTTTTCTGATTGACAAATGGGCAAGGCGAGGCGAGAGGAGGAAGTGGAGCCGAGACACTCGCAGCCTTATGTTTCTATTGCTTTTTGCCCGGTTCACCTGCGGCAGCCAGTGAAACCTCAGAGTTAATGAAGTTTTTTGTTCGTACATATGTATGAAAGTATGATTCGTGAGGAAATCATAATAATTTCACATTTTGTGTAAATGTGGCTCAGAATACAACTGTGTCCAAGAGATCGATTGGGGGAATCGAAGGGGAAAAGATGTGAAGATAATCTACATGTGAGCCATTTGCTTTGACAGTTCACCTGACAGTCGAGCGGCGTTGATGGGTTAAGTGCTTGGCTATTACCGCTTTTATTTATTAACATTTTCAATATCCGATGCATGTAGGCTGGAGCCGGAGCTCCGCCAGATTCGATGGAGAATTTGGGAGCTTGGGAAACTTTGACTTTCGAGCGGTGAACTCTTGCCCCGTCTGGCAAACGTCGCTTCAAAGTTAATTGCTTAATTTTCTGCTGCTCAATAAACCATCAATCGAAGCTGTAACAATGCCCGCGTCGTGATCATATGTTGGGAATATCATCCAGGGGTCCAGGGGGATGAAGAACATCCAGGGAAGATCGGCCAAGTGTTATCTAATCTGTATCTTCGAGCGTGCTGAGCGCCGTCGAGCGTCGGAATTACAAACACAATTACAACAATGTAAGCCGGCAAATAAAACGCAAATCTGGCGTATAGCACGATATTCTTTATTGCAAATCTGCAAAACCCGTTTGCCAACTGATACCAATCGGGAGCAGGAGCCGGAGCCGGGGAAGCTCTACACTCACAACTTCGATGCGAATGCGATCTCTCGTGCTCTGTGGCCCGCAATCGTGTGGGTGTGATTAACTGATTTGTTCACATTCATTTGTTCATTCGCGATTGTTTTTGGGTTTTTGTTTTGAGCTCCGTCTGCGAAACGTGATTTGCGATTTGTACCAAATTCAAATTTCGTTTATGTGAAAGCCCGATGCGGCTAACTCGACTAACAGTTTTGTCTGTTGGAACTTCATTAGCCTGGCTACATACTCCGAGCATTTTCTGTATTTTCCTTTTCACCGGAATCCAAGGGTCAGACCCTGCTTGTGACCCAGCAACTGGAGGCACAGGCCCTGGCTTCCAGCCTCCCAAATAAAGGAAAATTCATATGATCAGGCCGAGGCCGAGGCAACCGCGGAATTAGTAGTAAGCCGAAGCCACACATTCACCAGCATTCTCTCCCACTCTGCCTTCTTGGTCGGGCAGGCAGCCAAAGGGTTCCGAAGAAAGGAACCTGTGGCTTCGTTGGCGCTCTTGCCGGTGCTGGTGCTGAGGCTGGTGCCGGTGCCAGGCGATATCTGAGGATCTAAATTGAGTTTTAGCGGCGCATGTGACGCCGCAGCCGCTGCACACTCGTAATTTGCATACAGAGGAGAGCCGGGTCAGGATGGGAACCTCCACAGCGTTCGCCTTTCTTCGTTGCCATCGCTGTGCCTTTGCAGTGCCGAATGATCGCTCTCCCCAGAATAGGTGCCACACAAAGAATCGTAGCAGGGTGTGTACGAGCTGAAGGCAAGACGACGCTGCGCAGATCCCAGACAATGGGTGACTTTTCAGCAAATTTGTCTAGGCAGCATATGAGGCCAGAAGAGATTGAAACATTAGCAGATGTAAGCGGAGCGATAAGCTCGTGCTCTTGCTCGTGGCGCCCAAGTTCCCCTCCTATGTGCCTTGAGAAACTCAAGTCCTAATCCACTTTCTCCCCCTCTTTTTTGCAGTGCCGCGACCAAAGGGACAGCACTCGGCGCCGCGCGGTGGGCCACCTCGCTCCTGGACAAACACAGAACTGACGGAGGCACTGCAGCATGTGTGGAACAAGAAGATGACCACGTCGCAGGCCTCGCGCATCTTTGGCATCCCGTACAACTCCCTGCTCATGTACGTGCGGGGCAAGTACGGAAAGAGCCTGAAGCTGGAGCAGCTGCGCAAGGACTGCATCAGCGGACCACCCATCGAGATGCTGCAGATGGGCATCAGCGGGGGCAGCGGAGGCGGAGGCAGCAGCTCCAGCAAGAGCGAGAAAAGCAAGGAGCGGAAGGAGAAGGACAAGGACAAGGGATCGGGGGGCAACAACAGTTCCGGTGGAGCCTCGAATGCTTCAGGCGGAGGTCAGTCAGCTGGCAACGGTCCCTCCATGCCGCACCCCAGTGAAATGGGCTCCCTGGGACCGCTTGACCTGGAGCTTGGACTACCACTGGGTCCGCCAGGTGGCCCGCGGAGCAACAGTTCTGAGCCCGATCTCCTAAGCGGTCCCAACGCCCTCTTCAATCCCTTCAACCCGCAAGGCTTCTACCCGGACTTCGGCGGCGGCTTCCCTGGCCTCCCACTAAGCATGCTCAACCTGCTGCCGCCGTCAGAGCGTCACCATGCGGCGGCTGCCATGCACCACTTGGGCGTGACCATGGACGAGGACTGCAAGTCGGTGGGATCGAAGCAGTCCTCCTCCCTGGACGACGACTACTCGGGGCCCGGGATGCCAATGTCCCTGGAGCAACGGCGGGAGATGAGCGCGACAGGACCTCCGCTGACGCAGTCGAATGGGGGAGCTGGGCAGGATTGAAACTTGTGGCGGGATTGGGCAACCGGGGCTGCCAACGCCAATCCAATGTACTTTCCGGCCTTCGAGCTGGACCAGGAGCAGAACCCAACCCCGCAGACCCTGCCGTCGCGACCCGCCCTGCACCAGATGGCCTGCCGTGAACTGAGCTTCAAGCCCGACCTGTTCCTGGCCAGACGCAAGCTCAAGCGCTTCCGGGCGAAGCGCCAGCTCCAGGCGCAGATGGAGGCGTTGGAGCCGGTAGCCACTGCTCCCCCTGCCACTCGTCCCGCCGCCAGCCACGCGCTGCCTCCGCTGAGGACTTGAATGTGAACGTGAACTTGGATGCAATATGTCTACACTTAGTTGTTTTTTTTCCTGTACGTTTTATGTTTTGTTTAGTGGCTCTGAAGGACAATATTTAAGTTGCGAGGATTACCCTTCCCTTTGTTTGAGCAAAGAAATTGCGTATACTTTGCTGGTGCTTTTAGTTCCTACTCCCAATTACATTTTGATATGTTGCGATTAATTTTAGTTAAGTAACTGAATATGACAAAGCTTACAAAGCATTTGAGGCAATACACGAAACAGTATCTATTACACACTGTATTATTATATAATTTAAGTATTGAACGGAATATAATCAAAATGCGAGGGGGTGTCGATCGAGATGGAGATCGTGTTGTAAATATGCGAGACAGACAGCATTAATACCGCTCAGTTCGGTTGGGAGATAGTTCGTAATGCAAGACATTGCAGTTAGAAGTATTGATATTGATATCGACCGATGCATTGCCGATGACTGTACCAAAATTTTTAATGTTATTTTATAAAAAATAAAAACAAAAAGCTAACAAAAGAAAAACGAAGATTAGCTGTAGTCGTAAGTGTTCTCGTAGGCAATTCGTATATTTGTATAGAAAACATCTGCACCGATATTCCTCACTCATAGTTGTGCACATTCCCCCAACCCGACTCCCAACTTCCCGACTTCCGATGCAAATTCCTAGTTAAAGGTAGACGCCGCTTTGTAAATCTCAGCCAACCTCAAGGAACCCTGCAGATCTATCCGTTTTGTAATCTGATTTGTAAAAAAAGAAGAAAACGCCACAACCAACCGATTACAAGGTAACAAGGCGACACATTTCCCGCGCATAGTGTTAATAATTTATAAGCTCAAATAAAATATTTTAATATTAAATATTACAACCCAAACTTATGTATGTAAGTAAAAGAAAAATCAAGTATATACATTACAATAAATAGTAAAAGTTATTAAATAAACCGTTGAATTCTCTTTTCTGCAACTGATAATTCCAGACATAATACCAGCTTATTTCCCGAATTCTGAACAAAAAGGGGGGACAATTGTACGGTAAAAAATAAGTAGCAAATGTTATTTATATTATTTTTTTTCATTTTTGCTTGAAAATTTAAAATTGGCACGCAAAACAAGTGCTGTATAACTCGCCTATACGTTTAGAATTTGCCAACACTATAAAGTGTCATAGCATCCAATTGTTTTCTGTAAGCAATAGAGTACCGTAGCAACCAGTTGTTTTCTTGAAGCATTTAAAGTTGGCCATGTGAAGTGCCATAGCATTCAATGTTTTTCTGTAATCCTTTATAGATGGCCCTGTAAAGTGACGTAGCATTCTATTATTTTCTGTTAGCAATGGGCGCGGTTTTCAAAAAGTTAAAATATCTTTCCTCTATTAAACCGAATTTTTGAAAATAATAATTTGTACTTTCTGCCGTACAACACGGCTTGGAATCGCGAATAGACAGACATTCTTATCGCTAATACAGAGTTTGTTCGGTCCTAACTTTATCGCAAGTTTTCGCATGCTAATGCACCCTCCAATCTCAATATTATTGCTGCTCTTCTATGGGATTGGTCACTGAACCCATGGCACTGTCAACGGATCATTAATTCTCGCGCTTGGTAGCCAAAGCAATGGCCTTTGTGTTAAGCTTTACGAGACTTTGATGGCAGAGACGGCAGGGAACTTTTGGGAATTAATTGACAAAAATCTTAAAGAAAGTGCTGGCTAGTGCACTTTAAGAACCCTTTTCATTCACAATATTCAAAGAAAAAGGTAAAATCAAAGGCAGTAATCAGAAATGGCAGATGGTAATGCGGATGGGACACGCTCTTGTCTTCCCATTCCCTATTTTAAATTCCAAATCTGTATTTAACCATATTATAATATACAGGGAAAAGGTAGCCAATATTTTGCCAACCAAGTCGAGAGTCCCGACTCCCATTGAGTCACGCTGCGCCGTCTGACAATACGAGGCGCGTTATCACCAATGACTAAGATTATCTTCACGTGCAGGCATTGCTTTGTTTTGATTTCTGCTTGAGTTTACCTAAGAAGGTAAAGCAAAGAATCTGCATATATAAGTACATGGAAAATATGAACTGTCGCTGGAATCATTACCCAAAAGCCAGCCGGCACCGTCTAACCCAGAGCAATTAGGAGGCAAAATGACCCACAGCGTCGAGATGGTCACATTGCCGAATCAGGCGGTCAAGACGAAGAAAGTGCATGGACATAGGCGCGGGCATTAGACATGTGCATCGCCGCCGCTGCATTGTGTCAGGCCGCCGAGGTCTAAAAATACCCGGCTAAGCCTTCAGTGGAAGTGTTCCTGAGCGAGAAGACATTCTAGTACCCGCCAATACCAAACCACGCGGGTATGATGTATCTGTGTCAACGAATTTAGGAGAGTGAAGCCCGATTTAATATTACAGATGTGGACAAATATTTTTCTATATCACTGGTGACGGCATTCCACGTAGTGACGATGAGCACCGAGACTGTGGTGCGCAGGGAGACTACTATATAGAGGCGCAGAATTGAATATATGCTCACAAAATTTGGTATCAGATATTATTTGAGTTAACCTCGTTAAGAAATTTAAATAATTAAAATTTTATATACTGTATACATCTGTAGTTCTCTTAAAAGACTTGTCCCTATTTTAAAAACTGCTGGGTATGAATACTCCCCGGCTAGCCAAACTCGGCTTTGTTTTCTTGTTTCCACTGCACTCAGCTGGTGGTGTCGGTGGCGGAGCTCGCTCTTCGGAGCTCTCTGCGGCGAAGCGCTCTCTGTTTGTGCGCGTGCGTTGTTATACGCTTACAGAGGGTATTATAATTTCAGTCTGAAGTTTTCAACGCACCGACTGAGAAATTTGCAACCCGATAAAGTATATCTATTCCAGATCAATATTTTTTGCAATTGGAATACAAATTAAAAGAAAAATCGTTATTAACCAGTTAATTTTTAACATGCTCGAATATAATTTGAGTGATAGTAAGTGTATATGATTTTATAACGGTATTATCTCCGGAGTCTCCGGAGTTGACACAAAAAAAGTATCCCAACTGCTGCCACGATACCGGCCGAATGAGTAGCTGAATCCAAAAACTCTTCTTTTGATTCATACAAATATGTATACATTTTTATTTACCTGCAAGGGTATACCAAATTCGATTTTTCAAAGTCAGTCTTCCTTCTTGCTTCGAACGCGCGGCGAGCGGCTCCCAGTCTGAATTCTCAGTCCGGTTGAATCAGTCTTTTCTCGTACCTGCAGCGAGTTGGATATCACCGTCGTCGGCTGGCAACCGCGCTCCGAGCGGCGCGTATCTGTAATAATTGTTTTCGTTAATCAGTTTGTTTTGTGAATAAATAATAGCATCGGAACTAACTACTCGCCTGCTGCAGTTTGACTGAGGAAATAAATATATCTAGAGGAAACTGCAGGGATAGAGGCGTAATCTCGCAAAAGAATACAAAATACCTGTAAAAATTCCCACACAAAAAAAAAGAAATAATAGATAAAACAGCAACAGAAATTATTACGAAAATGCGCCCAGAAAATTAAGAAGCACGGATATATATTTTGATCGTAGCACAGCGAAGAAAGTATTCGTTGTTTATTTATGTTGTGCGTGTGTGAGTGGGGGGCACAAACAGCTGTGGGGGCAACAAAAGCAACAACCGCAGCGAACATCCCGAGCGTTGAATAAATTTAATCAGCAGCCGCCAGCGACACCAGTACTAAAGTTCCAAAAATCCGCGTGTTTTCCTCCTCAAGAATTGGGAATTTTCTACTCTCGCAAGACTCGCGTCGTCGTCCAGGTGAGTTTCTACAGAATCGCTGTTTCGCCAAGAGTTCTGTTTATCTGAAAAAGATGGCACGAAGAGGGCGGCTACTTGTGTTTGTTGGCGCAGACTGATAACATTGAGCAACGCACTCTCCAGACCCGCACGCGAGTTCAATGCTTGCGAGCGAGCACCAAAGAAAGCGAGGTAGTGGTGGCAAATACCACAGGGAGTATTTATTTTGCGGAAATTAGATTTCTTGATTATTTATGCAACAGGTAAACAATTCGAGATCTTCCCACCTCAGCTCAATTTATATCGAGTTAAAGGTACAAGTCTAGGCCTCTGCAAAATAGGTTCCTTACTAAACTAAATAAACTCCATTCGGACTCTTTTTCATCAGAGCCACACAATAAAATAGGCCTGGAAAACGTGGCTGAGGAAAAGTACGTTCTCCTGGTAATGGAGCATTAATGCAGCAGTAGACCAACCGAGCAGTGAACAGGGAAACCCTGGGAAAAATCAATAAAAACGCACGCGAGCAGCGGCCCCAGCGCTGGTGCTTCCGCTCCTTCAGCGCACTCCAGCGAATAAGGGCATAAGGGAGTTCGTCCGGCAGCAAATCGGAAAACTCCTTAAGCGATTCGAACTTGGTTCTAATTGGGAAACAAAGAGGACAAGGCAGGTCTCGCTGAAGTGCAGTCAAAGTTTGGGGCCAGCTACTTCTCTGGTGGTTAATTCTCTCTGTCGATACCCTTCGTCGTCCCCCTTTGGCAATTCTGCGGGAGTCATTGCCATCTGGCGAAAAGGGAAATCGGCAACAAAGTCTGGAGGGCAGCAAATATTTCTGCTGGATTTTCGTTTGGGCCTTCAACCTCTGGATGTCAACGAAAACAAAAACAACGCGATAGTTGTAGAAGAGAAGCTAGGAATACTGGCGCAGGCGCAAGGACCTCCACGGCTCTCTTTCAGTCTCCAGTTACTTTCAACCAGAACTCGGGCTTCCATTTGGATGATGTTTGTTGCTCCTCTCGCTGTTATTGTTATTGTTGTCACTGTCTATTGTTAATGCTGCATTTTTGGCAACGAACTGTGTCGCTTGTATGTATATCTGTGGACTTGCAGCAGCCCCCCCGCAAAACTAGCTCCCCGATATCTCCTTGGACCAGACTAAAGAGCAAAATGAAAAGCGACGCGAAAAACGAGTTTCTCATTTCAAAGAACAGCAATTGCAATTGGCAACAGCAGGTTAAAGTCGGAACCAACTCTGTGATGATATGTACATCCAACTCCAACTGAAGGGTGACGAAACCCTCCATCATTTGCCCAAACTGTAGGTGCTTCTCGATATAAGAAAAATACTTGCACTATGGCCTCCCCTCCTCTCACCAAACAGCCTGCTGAAGTGGGTCACTTAGAAATAATGTTCTTGACCAACATCTCGGGCGGATGCGTTTATCATAGGGAGAAACAGAAACTTGTTTGATGTGTGCAAGAGCGCCGCCTAGCTGGTACCCGGAGGGGACCCAGATGTGGTGGACCAGGAGGTGCTCGGGGGAAAAGCGAAAGCCGCATGCGAAATGAAGGGAAATGTCGCAAAGTAAATACCGTGAGCAGAGAGAAAAAGTGAAACGACAATGCTTCCGCATTGCGTTACCTGCAGATTGGGAAACCCTCCGCAAACATTTATCAATTCCCTCAGTCTCGGTCGTTATCGCACCGCCGTCGACATGGACATGGACCAAAACCATAAAAATTAATCTGTAATTTAACGTCGTACTCCCAATTAGCCAATGCCAATATGTTGGGGCCGCCGTTCCTTTGTCGTTGATATCTCCCTCTGTTTGTATACGAAGTTTTTCAATGTTTATCGCCCGTTGTTTTCCCATCAGCCCCACAAACCCATACCACAACCCGCTTCGCTCGGCTCCGCCTTGGTCTGGGTCTGGGTCTGCAAGTGCAATGAACCCTCGTGGCAATCATCCGGGGAATTAAGTGAAAAGTATTTAATCGTTCTCGAGTTTCGAATGAAATTTGCAGACAGGGTGAAGCTGAGTTGGGAGGAAATTCCATGTCTCTGGCCATGCCAGCTAGTGCAGTTCGCCATTCAAAGCACTTTCCCTCTCTGGCTTTCCTTGGGCCCAGTAGAGATAGGTAATTACTCAGCCGGGCGGCTGTACAATTAAACATAAGAGAACAATCAATATAAATATCGTTCTTAAGGGCATTTACTGCCAGTCGTACTCTTTCTCGCCACTACTTGAACTTGTTTCCCTTATCTGTTGGCCGACAGCCCCGAGTTTCCGACTGTCCTGGGAAATCTGGTGAAAATTTGTAATCGCCACAAAGTGCTCTTGTTATCGCACAGCTCCAGCTCCAGCATAGTGGGAAGGAATTTCCACCCTGGTGCCTGCGGCGATTCCACATTACATCACACGTGCATATGTGAATTCTTAATTACATTAATCGCGATGTCCCTCGCAAGAGCTTGCATGTCCCGGTAATTGGTTTCATGTGGCCCCTCGCGGGGCCCCTGTCCCTGCTCCCATCTGCCGGGGTAATTGCGTTCTCACATCGCTAAAAAAAAGCTTTAATCTGCACATGCCTGGGTGAGGTTATAAAGTAAGGTCAGGTTTTAACAGCACAACAAAAAACAATTTAAGACTCGAGAGTGGAGAGGAGGGAAGTGACATGTCCAAAGAACACACAATATATATACTTCCGATCTGACCCCCAGTGACTATCATTAATACAGGAACTTTTTACTTGAATTCCGGTCCAATGCCGGTGAAAGGCACAAGGCACGCGTCGAGCTACTAGAGATCAGACCGGCTGAGAACTGGTAACCAAGCAGCTTCCTTATTGGAACCTGAAGTAGCCGGCGAATTGGCACTGCCGAGGAGGCCGCGCCACAGCGTCACAGTCACGTTCTGGCTTATTAATGATTAAATAATACAGCTTTGTTGTCATCCGAGTCTTGGAGCGTGAAAACTTCCCAAAGCAAGACGAAAAAATCAAGCTGCGACCGGTTCGTTCTAATAAACTGTTAACGAACACAAATTGTTTATTGCATTAGTTCAATAACTGAGCGAAATTGAATGGAATCAGCCTGGGACTTTCTGCTATTTGTTTTCCAGATTCAGCTGGGACTGGGCGACTCCCAGGCACTTACATCTGGTCTCATATCGTTGAAAAATCCCAAGCAAATTGCTTAATTTCCTTAAAATGGTTTACCCAGCCAGTCTCAGCCTGGCGCCAAGCACAACTTTACTCCGCACTAAGATCTAAATGGCCCTCAAGTGTGCTTTTGATACCACTTAACGCGACGCGTTTCTATTAAGCCAAAGTCTGCTTTGATTGTGGTTGGATTTTGATTTATGATCGTGGCTAAGGGCCCGTTGCCGATGGCCCTGACAGAGGGTGCAAATGTCATTGAGGCAAGATTTTCCCCAACCAAAGTGCATTACATAACCGGTTAGTTTTTAAGCTTAGCTTCAAACACGTTTTATTTCGAGCGTAGAAGTTTTGGGGACAAGACCTCTACACACACAGGCATATGCAGTGGGCAATGGCAGCCGACTCACTTACGATACCTGTGCCATTTTCGTGATTTCTCAAAGAACAACCTTCAGTTGCGAATTGAACCTACAGTGCTGAATACCAATTGCCAAAACTGTGGGCCCACAGTTCCCTGACCCCTAGATCCGCTCTTCTACTGATCACAATCGAGCGGCAGCCACGCAGTTATCGAGTGAAATCAGCTGGCATTTTGCTCGGCGTTAATCGTCGACTTTCCTAACGGCACTCTTCTGAGTGCTACATGTCACGAAAGAGAAATACAAAAATTACAGATTATGCTAATGACTCATTAGGCCTCAACAGGCGTCGATGCAAAAATATATGCCAAGTAAACAAATGCTTACCCCACAGCGAAATTAAGGTAATAGTAGCAATTAGGGGAGCGATTTTTTACAGTCGTTACCCAAACTTTGGCTTTCAAAAGAGTTTACTCAGGAAGTCACCCAAATTGAACAACAACCAGGCCGGGCCAAGGGCCTTGACTTCGAGTGAATCACAGGAGGAAAAAGTGAGAAATTTTTGGAGAGACTCCCACATGCCTGTTGAAGTGTAAATCATGTTAATTGGCAAACATTTATGGCATAATTGCCGAGCGATTGCTGTCACTCATTAAATAACCGTTTAGCCAACCCGCGCGCTTTCGTCAAATGAAAGTGAAAAGCAGCAAACTCAAGAAGAATTGTTAGCCCGATATGGGGAGAAAGTAAGGTATTGAAGATGTGTGTCCACTCAGCTGAAACTAGCGCTCCTTCACACTCGTGACATCCTTCAGCTGGGGTCAAAATGAATTTCAAGTTCCGCATCAGGATACATTTTTGTTGTATTTTTTCCAACGCCACAATCCATGGCAGAGGCCAATCACTCGGCAAGTCGATTTAATGTGGCTTTGTTTGCAAACTATTTCGAGGGGGTTACGGGTACAAATCCGCATACAAGCCAGAGTAGAATCACAGAGGAGAAGCTGGCACGAACATGGAAAGAGAACAAAGCTGAGAGGGAAAGCGATTCAACAATGAACTCTAGACAGAGAACGTCGAAATGAAAATGGGAACGCGAATGTGAATGAAAATAAAGCGTGGAAAGCGTTAAAAGTTCAAACGCCCCGAGCGACAAGTTAACAAGCCCCAGCAGCCATACGTCTATGGCCTTCCATTATATTTTAGCATATACGAGGACAAGTAAAAGCGTTAAAATACTTATAATACAACATAAAGTAGAGTGACTAAACCTGATGCATGATGTGTGCCCGGTCCCGAAAGCGGACAAAGAATGTGGCCAAAATATTCTTACAGACAAATTAGATACGCGTGCTAGGGAAGGGGAGCGGGCTCTCAGCTCGTCAGCGTGAAATGAAATAAATATCAGACGCCGTTAGCTGGCGAAAAGTGTTAGCAAGTGCGTCCAAAGACCTCTGTTTTTGGCCAGGCCAGTGACTCGGGCTGAAGTCAGTTATGCCCACATTTGCACAGCTGGCGCCGGTTTAGACTTGTTTTAATAAATCGAACGTGTGAGGAGTGGAACGTGTTCGGAGGGAATCGCTTTTAATTGTCCCCTCGAGTTCTTAATTACTTTCAACGCTTCATAAAGCTCTTAAGGCTATCAGCCAGCAATCACATGAGCACAAGAGTCGAATAGTTACGTACACACGTTTCCAGAGACGCCATTGTGCTACCAGGACAAAATTATTATAAGCAAGGCATATTTGAATCAAAAGTTACCCAACCCCTCAACAATTCGCCTTACTGTAGCTGACAGCCTAAATAGACGCCATGATAAGGAGTCTGATAGGAGTCAATTGTGCCGATACAAATGGGACTATCTACCTGCTGTGCGGTCACAGAGGTGCACACTAATACAAAATATTGCCTACACAAATAACTTTCCCCAGGCCATAATAAGGACTCTGTCCCGTCAAGTTCGAAGTGATTCATCTATCATATTTTGAAGGAGAATTCACATCCCAGTTTGGTTACTTGGCTCATTAGAACACGTACGGGGTACGACGCCTTGGATCATGACTCACAATGCCTCGCCAACGCCCCCAGTCACGAATAGAAGGCAACCACCAGGAGTGCGTCACTTGCGACACCCCATCCCAAGCCCCGTCTCCACCCCGACCAAGGCGCTGCAGGAGATGCATTTGCAGTCGTCATGCTCGTTGTTTGCGTTGGGATCCCGGATCCCGGCCCCCGGCCCCAGCAATCTGGCGGCTTCCCAGCGCGAAGTTAATTAGGGCGACAAATGGCTGGGCGTTGTCTGGGAACTATCCGTAGGCGCCCCAACGCCAGTGCCTCTTTGCGCCTTGCTCCTGCATTTATGCCTTTGTTTTCCCAGTGCAGCTGAGTATTTAAGTGGAAAACGATCGACGAGCCCCTCCACCATCTATAGATCGATATATATTCATATCGCTGTCTGGATCTGCCTAGTCTGGCCTGGCTTAACGAAATATTTGTTTAATTCTCCCCTTGATTGTGGGAGATGTTCTTCCCTTGTAGACTCGCAGACAGTGGGCCTGTTGAATGGCCACAGAAACTAATTGCAATGGGTTTTTCTTAGATTTTGCTTTATAACTCCAACTAGTCATGAAGGACATGATCTGGCTTAAGCCGGGAGGTATTTCACCAAGTTTTCCCCCATTGAAAATTAAAAACGAAAAAGATAGGGGTCTATTGCTTAGCCAAGTTGTATGCGTGCAGCGGGTTTATTTGATGCAAGTTATAATCCATTGATTATTTAGCCGCTTACCTCGATCGTTAGCGCCATTATCTGCAACGCCTTCTTTTCGCCCAGCGATGCCTGGTGCACATAAACTATTTCAATTAAATCCTCTGGCACACAATTGGAAAATAAGAGCAAAAACCCCTAAAATTGTATGTTTTTTTTAGGCTAAAATGGCGTCTTTTCTCCTCACTAGAGGTGGAGAAACTTCATTAAAAATTATCGATGCATCGATGTTTTTTGTGAACATCGTTATTTTATGGCGACTGTCGATGTTTTTATCAGATCACTAAACTTTAGTGATTAAAGTAAGGGAAGCGGCCGTTTGTACGCAAAATACATAGCCCCTCAGCTTTGGAGTTTAATGTTTTAATTTCATTAAAATCAGACAACTATAATATATAGATAGCTGCCTAAGGGTGATTGTTAAATTGATATAAATGTAAAATGTATAGGTAAATGTAATTGTAATTTACCTATACATTTTACAATTTTACATATTTATGTAAATCTACCGATCTAGCTTATAGCTATCATATAGCTTATTTTAGCAATAAATGTATTCGTAACATCAACGAAATATTACAAATATATACAAATTTTTCGCTGCATAAAAGTTTAATTTTGTTTTACATTAGGTGATTTTCATATGATCGTGAATTTATTTTAAATATATAGTTTTACAGAAACAAACCATTTATATAAAAAATTAGCCAAAGAAAATGTTTTTGAACTTATCAAAATGATAATTTTTTTTAAACATATTGAATATTAATAATTTTAAATCACAAATGGATCAAATTAATCTATTGGTCATATAATTAAATGGGATTACATTATCTTTTTAGTCAAATGATATTATATAAACCAAACAAAGTCTCTTAAATGCTTTAATTGCAATATTATTTTTGATTGTTTTAGTTCTAAACACTTATTTTTAAACGTTTTTTTTTTTAATTTTTATGTTAGACCACACATACAATTTGCCTATTTTTGTGGCAAATTTGTTTATTAATAAAAACGAAAAATATTTAAGCAAGAACATTACGAAATCGATTTAAAAACCCTTTGTGTGTAGCTTGCTTTTCAGCATTATTAATTGTATTTTTAGCTTATTTTAGCTATTTTATCGCAGAATCTAGCTTATACACTCATCCCTAAATTGATAGAGCTGTAAACGATTATCGATTAGATCGATTTAAAATCGAAAAACTAATTTAAGAAACGAAAACGGCATAATACAGCATAATTAGAGTTTAAAAATATAGAGGGAAACATAAAAATTAGCATTTATGGAAACAAACCAAAAATCTATGAAAAAAGTTTTTTATAAAAATATTTTACGTTTTTATTAACAAGATTAACTGGGTTTTTCATAGTTTACAAGCTTTTTTTTTAAAGGTGACGTGACCAGACTGGTTGATGCATCGATTTTTTAAAAACGAATCAATTTTCTTGCTCATTCGAAAACAGCGCTTATTTTCCAATTCAGTGAATTTCAAACCCAATAGGATGCCAGGGGCAGTGTTTTTCGGGTATGTTGTGATTACCGCCAGAGGATTTATTTGCAATAGTTTTTATGGCTACTACTCCACCGCTATGGAGAGACGGAGGCAGAGCCACCGAGAAGACGTGTGCGTGGAATTTAATATCGTTAAAAATGTCACTCAATAAAAAATAAATCTACCACACTAATTGGATACAAATGCGAATCGTCGGATTCGGAGGCAGGGGAGCAGACCAAGTGAGGCTTCCTTCTGACGATGATTAAATACCTCGACGTACTATAAAAATCAATATTGTTTAGCAATCTCGGCACGCAAATCGCAAATCGCCAGCACGTTGCCATGGCCAAAGGAGGTGGCGGCGCAGGGCGGGCTCAGCTGGGCCTGATGGGGTGTGGTGTGGTCTGTATGGGTACTGCTCACTAATTACCAAGTGCTAAACACTCTGACGCGCGTCCCTCGCGTCTAACGTCGGTGATAATGTGGCAGTCTATCCGGTGGGTTGCTGCTATCACGTGTCTGCAGCCAAGCGCCAAACACTTGGACAAATTGAGCTGTTCTCCCTCTCAAAGCGGTTCCCCAGTCACAGAACCTATTGATCCTAATATTGCTGCTTGTAATAAAGCATTCAATTGCCTTCCATAAATAATCCCAATCTGTGGTGCTGCCCAGCAAAGTGAGTGAGCGGACATCTCATAAACTTTTCACATCTATATACTAATTGGTATTGGAATATATTTACATGTCCGATTTGCATGGCGTTTTATTCTAATTGCTGCGTTTGCTCTCATTTTCAGCTCTGCGAATCGAAAACAATTGGACGCAGTTGAGGGAAATTGAAAAGTGTGGTGAGCCAACTTTTACTATCTCTGCTCTGGTTTGGCCATCGGGGAAACATAACTTATGGCCCACGCAAGCGATGTCATATATAAAATAAAAAGTGTCAAACTTCTGGCGGTGGCCAGCAACTAATCACAAACTGCAATCAATTGTCGGTTTTCGGTTTATTTTGGCCGCACATCTATTCCCGTTTTATTTTGATTAACCTCTGTGGGCAATGGAGTTTACTGGGAGCTTCAGCAATACCTGTTACACCCAACCACCCACCCATCAATCAATCACTCCGCTGTTGGCCACTCAAGTTGGGATATGTCCTCATATCGCATTCATTTAGTCGCAGATAAGGCTACATAATTACTTAACATTGGCCACTGCCAGTACCTACCCCCGTCCGTTTTCGAATATAGCAATAACAATAGCAGTCTTGGCTTCCGTTTGACGGGCTTAGGAGGTTCGAGCCGAGCGCGTGGCAGGCCACGTGTGCTGTCACTGTCTTCGAGGAGGGGCTGAGAAAATGTTAGGCCTGGAAATTGAGGGGAAATTTGGGTATCGGGGAAGCAAGCAAACAGCGGCAGAAAAATAATGACAAATTCCTTGGAAGTGTATATAAATGGAAAATGGATAACAAAATATGCAGACGGAAATCAGGTTGGGTCCTTTTAAAAATTGGGAAGGCACACTTTAGCAGGCAGGTTCCGAATCACATTTAGGTCAAATGCCCACTTCGCCCATTAATAGTAGTTCATACTCTTGCCTCTAAAACCGTCGACTGTGCTGATTTTGGTTTCTTCATACCAGAGCGCAGGAAAGAGTGAAATCCTGGCACAAACAGACATGGAGACGGGGACTTGCTGCCAGGCCGCTGATTGCGACGGACAGGGACAGGGAGGGCGCGGCCTGGCAACCACAACAACAACAGCACTGACAATATAACTCGGTTATTGTTGTCACCATTGCCTTGCTGCTGTTTCTGCTGTTGACAATGTTAAAAATCAATACCTTGGGGTTCGGAGTAGGGGTCCGCCTGGCAGGTGCCATCGCTGCTGGCTCCTCGCCTTCGGTCTTCACATCTGCTCTTTGACAAAACTCTTTTTTCATGTGTGCGCCTTGGCCTTGTTTCGTTCGTGGGACTTTGGGAACAGCAGTTTTGGCACTTATGTTGCAAGGTGTCTTGCTGCATGCTGTTGATAAAAATAAAACTGTCGAGTTTCAATACTATCGTGGCAATCAACAATATCGCTAATTATATTGCAAACTTGGTGGGATACGTTTTTGACCTCAACTGTACCCCTGGAGATGGGGTAACGATAACCTGGCACATGTCTGGGATCAGTCAAGGAGAAGTCCCGTCCAAGTGATGCTCTTCGGGGCCGTTTGAAAATTCCGAAATCGAAGTGAACACCAAACAACCGAAATCGGTCTAAACAATTATACTCGTACAGTGCCAGTGCCAGCGGCAAATAGCGGAAATCACGTTTTTACACTGCTGACGTTCAAGTGGCTAATGAATGGTCGAGTGGGGCCGATGGGAAGGGACCGAAGGGGGCTTGAAAAAAGCCGATCCAAGTCTGCTTCCGTCCGGCAACGGACGGAAGGGGTGCAGTGGCCAAGAGGCCACGAGGCGGGGTGGTTGTGGGTGGACAGTGCAGCGAAGGTGTGTAAAGATTTATGACGTCGTTGCCGGCGCTGGCTTACACATGTTCTCTGCACCCTAACGGGGTAAGACGACAAACACAACACAAGAAGAATACCAACTCGATAGTGCGCCGCAGCGGTATTTGTAGCTTTTCACCCATCCTAGCAGAAACGTGACTGTGGGGAGCGTCGTGGCTCCCAAGTAGCGGGTGTTAATATTTTTATGGTCGTGTCTGCTTTGCTACCTGCACTCCACCAGCCAGTCCGCCAGCCAGATGCATTTTATTAGAAACATGTCTCCGGGAGCAGGTTTCCAGACCTGACGGCCTGGAAGCCACCGTGCTACAGGGCTTTTATTGGTTTTGTCGCCGAGTCGTAAAGCAAAGTGCATCATAAATATTTACAAGTATGTACCGCATTATGGCGACAATTCCAAATAGTCCTTTTTGGCCACAGTCCAAGGCTACAGAATGCCAATAAAACTGAAATGCAACAAACATTTCGAGCGCAAGACTCATTCGTCTGGCCAAGGCCTTACAAATTAAGCTTGAGTTTCGCCTCCAAAATATATCGGTCTCATTAACCCGAGCTATTTTTCGGGCGTCCTTGCTCTGAATAGCAGAGCATGAGCCATGAGATGTCTCTGCAGAGGCAGTCCCCGATCGCTTGCACTCGAACAGAATCCATTTGGGCCTTTTACGGCTGGCACTGGCACTCCGACGATAGGAATAACAATGACAGCGATGATGACATGGAAATAGCACAGTGATAGTGGATGGTGGATAGTGGATGTGGAGCCCTGATGAATGGCAGCAAGATAATTTGCAGCGAGAGTGACATTAAAATGCACTTGCCAAGTGGAAACGAGCACTGCGAATTGGGCAGTCGGCCAAGAGACAAGAGCCGTGTTCCCTCGGGGCAGAAACAATTGAAAGCAAAAGTGAGGAAATTGAGAGACCGGGGCTGCTTTAATGGCTAAATTCTCTCAACAGCTGGCAAGTAATTAGAAACTGACGGAGGCGGGGCCCAGCTCCCCGACGAGCCCGATGCGGAGGATGTGAGGCAATTCTATCGATGAAGTTTGCTTTGAACTTTTCTGAACATGAATTGTGGCCGTCATTCGCACACAGACTCGATGAGCCAAGAAGTTCCAGCCTCCGAAGTTCGGCAACTCAAGAGGAAGTCTCAACAGCTCCATTTAAACTTTTTCTTTATTTGTTTTTCTCGGGGTTTGGGCACTCCAACTTGTGTCAAAATAAAACAAGCAATTTAAGACATTGTGTTCCGGCTGAGCGCTCTTCCCCTAAAGTATTATTACGTTCAAATAATGACCTCTTTTTATATGGAAAAATAGTTCAAGTTCCCCTCCCCAACTCTCATTTATTCACTTTTTTCCAATGGAAAACACTTCTCTTTGCCGTGCATTGCGTAAATTTTTAAATACAAATTTCGAAAAAAGAATTTGGAAAGAGGACAAGACCAAAGTGGCAAATATTCGAGCAATTAGCCAGAGCCAGTGAGGTAAATAATTTATGTGCGGGAGCTCGAGGAACGACAAATTGAAGTTCAGGCATCGTGCGAGGAGTCGAAACACCAAATTGAAAAATGTGTGGCGGCAATATTTTTAGAAGCGTATAAAGCAGAGGACCGAGAGCCCCGTCGTGGTGTGCGTGGGTGGGTCCTCACACACACTGGCACACCACTTATTTATATGTTCATACGTATTCACAAAAGAATATCAGAATGTTTGTGGCAACATGTGCTGGCGTATGTTTTAAATTGCTCTCGCTTGCACAGATGTTGCAATATGCAAACAAGCGGAGCAGCAGCCACCGCCAGCAACGACACCGAATACGAGGTGGCCCTGCTGGCCAGAGCCAGAGGAAACGGGAGGAGTGGAGAGCACTCCGACTCCGACAGGCTGAATCATTTCCATTTCCATGCATATTAGAGAGCGCACATACTGCATCCCGGCACATCGCTCATTTCGCCGGTCGCTATTCGTAGTAGATCACGGAAACAGTTCCCGGGGCAGTTGTGATAAAGCCATTTCTGGTCTCGTAGAACAAACATTGCTTGCGATAAACACTATCCTGAGTCCAGAACAGCTTTGTACTCAAATTGATAAGGACTGTGGCTTGTGCCTAGAAACGATTAAGAATAATTCTTCGATACGAAAAACTAGATTGCAGTGCCTATATGATGAAGTAAATCTGAAATTAACATGGGCCTGCTCAAGTTGCGTCGGTAAGTGACGCAAATTTAATTAAAACTATGGATAATTCGGCTTGCTTTCAACATGCTAATTGCTGCTCCATTCCATTTTCCTCTGGCTTTTGCATGGGGCCTCCTCTCTTGTTTGGTTGCAATAATTACAATCATTGTTGGCTTTTTGTAATAGTCATTGTATACGCAACAATAAGTACAGCTACAATATCGGGCTGAATAAATTAAGCCCATAATCGGTGCGGTACGAGTACCATATCGGTGTGCCATTACAGTTGTCCAAACAATTCCACGCACCTGCCGTAAGTTTCCCATTGTGACGACTGCTCTTCGCTCAGTATACAGTCTGTTTGAAGTTTAACGAAATGCTTCAGGCCCACCAGAGCGCATTGAAATGCATCAGAGTCACTGACACGTTAAATCAAACGTTGTTTACATTCAGGTAGATGCGCTAATGTGGAAAAAACTTCCGTTGTTGTTGGCTTGAAATCAAAACAAAAGGTAGGACTGGGCCTGCCTAGGGTACCTGAACTCAGAATACTCTGTTAGCCAAATCATTCATATTTTATGGTATACACATACTATGTGTTTAAGCACACATCAAGAAATAATTTGTTCCAAACTTAAATTGGCATTCACGAAACTTAAAAGCCGATTTAATCGGATTGACTTTTATGTAGATTTCTCTGTGTTCCGCTTCCGTCCTATTTTTTCTTAGACTTATAAATCAATTTTAAACTTGGACAAACCACTTTATTATTATGCAAACTTTGTTGCCTCATCTTCCCTTTCTCATAGACATCCTTGTAATCTCATAAAATATTATAGTAAAATAATTACCTCTGCATTTCCGAGTTCTCTGGTAGTTATTCTTCTTTGTTTTTTCATAGGCAAAGCAACTCACACACATCGAGATACCCTCCGAGCAGTCACCACGTATAAACATAAATAAAATATTACTATGTGATTATCACTCGAGACACGTTTTTGCGAATCACGTTTTGCAATGGAAACAAATAAAAAATGCAAATCTCGATGTGTCTGCATATTATTTTTAGCTTTAGTTTAATATATTGATAGTTTCTTGTCTACTCGCTTTTGCGGCTTCTACGTATTTCTCTGTGCTCTTCTTTGTGAATTTCGCACTCGTTGAGACTACGAAAAATATAAAGCGAATAATTAATAAAATGTACGCTCAGGGGACCTTACTGAGAATAAAGCCACCTGTGGATCTCCCTGAACGAAAGCAGTAAACAAAGAAATTTATTAGAAATTGCTCAAGTCCCACGAAAAAGAAATAAACACCTTAAATGTGTATGTATATTCCATTGTACACTGGTCTGGTTTATTTATTTGTATGCAAAGTCGTTTCATTGGCCGCTGGCAATTGGCCAAAATAATAAAAGCGGATTTTTAAAAATAAACAGAAAGAAGTGCAATAGCCGCAACATGCGCCACCGAACAGATTGTTGATTCAAAAGTAAACAAAAGCACCTAAGCGCGAACCACTGACTTCATATAAATAAAATAATAATAAATAATGAAATAATGATGTTAATTTCGCTCGATTCTTGCACCAAGGTCAGCATCGGGAATTTTAATTGCAAAATGCAATCAAATGATTAGGCTGTTCCGATAGCTTGACAATTCCCTCGTCTGTCCCCAGCATATCGGCTTCATAATTCACATAACAAGAGGGCAAAGCCGTTTCGGGATGATTCCGCAGCGGCACACCCACGTTCGACACATCCACTCGTGTCTATAGTGGCTCACTGCTAAGGTATGCAGTGCATACTTTAACATTTATAGGAGGTTTTGGGATTAATAACTTATTTCCAATTGTATGGGAATAACACATTTAAACTGCATAAAATAAGCAGCTACTCTTTTTATCTCTATAAAGTGTTTTACGCGCGCTGAGTACTTAAATTTGTTGGTGCTGATAGGGGCCAAGCCGCATGCACACTCTTGGCAGCAACTGTCAGGGTCATTATCCTAAACAAGCAACACGTTTGGTGGCTGCTGCGGTATTCCTTTGTATTTGCCACAGATCGTAAAGAACAGTAAAACAAATGCATTATCACAAAACAAGAAATCATTTTTTTCCATCCCAAAGTTAAATTCTGGCAAGACACTTTCTTTGCGTTACGAATAATCGCCCAGAATGTGCATAAAATGTAATTTATGACAGTACCTTGAAGAGAGCCAAAAGTGAAATCCGAGTAGGTGTCTTGGACAGTGTCTGAGCTTCAGCAAAAGACTATCCATATGCAAATTGTCCCTTTTGTATTCCGGCTTGGACACAGAGGCTGAGACAGAGACAGCGGAGTCAGTTGCCGTCCGAACCAGATTCGCGTTTCATGTCCCACCGAACGAACCACTTTTCAATGTCAGTCGCTCGCCCACGCTCCATCCTGGCCTTCACATCGGCTTTGCGGACCCCAGAGGGCTCTAGAGCTGCATGTGTATGTATTTCTGCCCTGGATATGGCGATTAATCTGGAAAACATATTTTATTTGCAATCTCATCCATACTGAATATAAGAGGCAACTATAATTTCTTGGGCTGTGTATTAGAACTGGTGCGCAGTAGTTGTACGGTTCTTATCGGGTTAGACAGCCCCATAATAGCGGTATTAAAATAAACGCTCATAAATGACTACCGGACTGGCTTTTGGAATATAGGAGTCGAAGCTTATCGGGGCGATAGCGACAACCCTCCAATAATTTGGCTAACATTCACATGGCCTTCTCGTTTCAGTTGCAAATCCACACTCGCTCAGTCACGACGAAGAGGCCCATGCGCCATTGTGATTAGCCGGAAAATAGCCGAACCACGCCCGCGTCATGTACTTACGGGAAATGCTCTTGCTGGCCTGCCTGGTGCTGCTGTCCGGCGGACTGCCTCACCTCACGTCCACCACCACTACTACCACATTAGTGGCTGCCATGTCCATCGCCAACCAGGATTTGGAACGATACTTTAGGCCGGGAAACGGCACCCACAGCTTCGCCGGCATCGAGGACCGTATTGCAGTGGACGTCTACAACTACGCATTCCTCAACTGGTCCTACGTGGACCACAGCAACATCCTGTGCAGCATGGATTTTCCGCAGGAGCAGGCCCGCTACGGGGAGGGGAAGGTGCTGAACATCACTGGGCGTCTGGTGCACATCAGCGCCACGGACAATGTCAACGACGACTTTGCCTGCACTCCCTACATCAGGGGAACTATGGGAGCCCCCACACCCGAAAAGGGCGTGACCTGGATAGCTTTGGTCCGGCGCGGGCGCTGCACCTTCGAGGAAAAGGTCAAGCATGTCTACCAGCAGAACGCCGCAGGAGTCATTATCTACAATGACAAGCAAGTGATGCAGCTGGAGAAGATGCAGATCAAGGGCAAGACAAGTAAGTTTAGCCTTCGTCTTGTCAGCTTGGTTTGAGCCTGCTCATTAAGTGAATTTTCTACAGGAAACATAGCCGCAGTCATAACTTATCAAAATATTGGGCAGGATCTGGCCATGACGCTCGATCAGGGCTACAACGTGACCCTCTCCATCATCGAAGGTCGACGGGGGGTTCGCACCGTCAGCAGCTTAAATCGGTAAGTTTTCAAATGAAACAATATTTCCGTTCATGTGTAATATCACTTCATCCATCTATCCTCTTGAGAAATTAAGAGAGAAACGTAAGCTCAGGCATTCATTAGAATTAATTTATTTTGGAAGTATGTATGCTAAGCATGTAAGTTATTTTTAAGTAACAAAAATCAAAAAGCAGTTACTCCCTATCTTGGAAATGGAGACGCCGGGGTTTGAACCCGGGACTTCTCACATGCGAAGCGAGCGCTCTACCACTGAGCTACGTCCCCATGGAATCTGCCGAGTTTAACGTAATTGTTCAACTTGATTAATAATTTGACAACCTTAAATTGCCAATTTTAATTATCCCGGGTCAACATATTCTACAATTGTTACAATTAGCCAATATAATATTCCAATATTGAAAAGTACTGCCAGACAGAGTGGTGATAGTTTCACTGTTAATGCATCAATCATGCTACAATTCGTTTACACTTTTAGTTTTAATTTAAATGCAATTAAAAATCTTTTTGTTCCTTTTGAAAAAATATAAAAAAAAAAAGTGTAAAATTAAATAGAAAAAAAAAACAACTGTCTTCGGAAGTTGGAGACGCCGGGGTTTGAACCCGGGACTTCTCACATGCGAAGCGAGCGCTCTACCA
>JAEIIF010056136.1:0-14906 GCA_018874455.1 Drosophila trapezifrons | reverse complement strand
CTATGCGGAAATCAATTATAAAAACTTTTGAAATCACTATGCGTTTTTTCCACCAGTGTATGTAAGGTACCGGCTGTGTGGGATTACTTGCAGTTTCAGAGAAACTATGAAGGCGTTCACTGGGCTACTGGGCATTCTTATTCTTGGAAGAAAACTGGGCAAGAAAACCACCGCGTAGAAATTTATTCCGTGAAATTTATTTATTTAAACTTTGCTGCGAATGTGTACTTTGGAATTAGATCCAATCAATTCAGAGGAGAGAGAGACGACTTTGTGATCTCTCCCCTGGGAGCTTCCGCGGCGCTTGGAACGCCTATTTTTGCCGTGGGTCCCAAATCTGCCGCTGAAATCGAAACTTTTCTCTAACCGGCACATGGAATTTCCAGTGAATTCGGTCCTCGTCCTCAGATGCTTCCGCTTCAGAAGTCCGAACTGATAATGGCCACTATAGCCCTGGTTCGCAAGGGGGCTTACGTGGACCCGGAGTTCGTGAAGAAGGCACAGGAGCTGGACGCCGATGTTTATAGGACAAACTTTATCCGATCGGATCTAATCGGTTTGAACGAGTTTGTCAAACAGAAGACCAATCAGAGAGAATAATCGGTCTCTGATGTAATAGTTCAAGTCTTGAACCATGAGGGTTTTTATTTAGCGTTAAGGACACTGAAAAATGTAAGACTCTTTCATAAATCCCAAACTGGAACTATCTATCAATGAGAACTTACAATGTTTGAGAAGGAACTTCCTTTATTAGCATAAAGTAACTATATTTAAGTATATTTAAGAGCATTTTTATAGTTTTTGTTTCTTACTTCTTTGTTCTACCCTTCTTGTTGTTTTCTTAATCAGCTAAGTGGCCTTTTTCCACAGTTCTTATAACATAATTAAGTGCTGCCATTCACTCAGCAATATTATTCTTACTCTTTGCTCTATTTTCCTGAGACAATTTACGAATTTTCCTAGGTGACCCCAGCTCTTTTTCATTCTTTCTCTCTCGGCAGTTTTCCTTTATTATTTGCCTCGTCTTGGTACATTTCAGTAGCTTGTTTTGGCCCATTCAGTCGCTCGTCAGCTGTAACAATTTGCGGAAATTAGCCAAGGTGTTTTATGGTCATCACCATCGACCTGCCCCCCTTTCGTCCTGGGCAGTCATCGGATGAAGGAGCTGAGTGGCGCTTGCAAGTGGATTGTTGTCCGTCCGGCAACGTGAAAATGTTGACTTTTTCTTCGGTTTGCTTTTCCGACACTCCAATCCATTCCCCCCCATCGCCGTGCTGCCTTTGGGGGCTTTTTAATTGAGGTCTAAGCTGTAATTAAGCAGCTCGGCCTTTTGCCATGTGCTCTAATTCTATTTTTGCAGTTTAATGAAGTCCTTGGCAGCAGGATGTTCCTCCGTTCGTTGGTCCGTTCGTTTGTTCGTTGCCTGTCACCTGGGCAAATTGGCTGGCATTATTCATTCACCGTCCCTTAAAGCTCTGGCCCAGGCCAGCGATATAGCCAGCCGGCCAGTCGTTGTTCTGTCCTGGCCGGGCTTAAATGCCAATATATCACTGGCTAACAACACCGCCCTGTTTCAGTACAGTCGTGGCCATAACAGAAATATGTTTCCATATCATAAATAAATACCTTAGATATTGGATCGTATTAAATTATTATTTCACTCTTAAAATCGATATGTAAAAATGTATTAAATATTTTTTAGGACCCCTTGCTAACACTATCCTTTTAGCCGCAACTGTGCCTGTGTTTGCCTAGCTGTCAGTGTGTTAGTGTTGTGTCGTATAACATGCATCACACACACATGTCTCCACAGGATACTAATTATGATTGCGGTGGCATGGCAAGGACATTGAAGCGTCTGGTCGTCCTTGCACCTTCATCAGCCCGATGAGTAAATGCAGCCGCTCGCCAGAGTGTGTGTGTGCATAAGCCGGTGCCTGTGAATGGAGGAGCTTTAAAAGCATTCGCACAACTCCAATAAATGGCGTTCGCAGTGAAAGGATATCGCTCCTTTGAAGGTATTTCTACTTGGAACTTTTTCAGGAGCCTTCTCTAATCTCCTTTGCCACTGGCTAATTGAAATGTAATCTGTTCCTTAACTTTTTGACAAAGTTTTCTTTATTTTTGACGTCTTACTTGGCTGAAAAGAGCTTGGGATGGAGTTTAATTGGTGGAATTAGGTGAAAACGAATTTTAAAAGGTTTAAAATATGTACCATATCCTTCTTAGGAGTTTTTTACTTAACATATAGATTTATAGAACTTAAACCAGAACTTCTAGTAAACTATACAATAACATACCTTTCCCTGGCTTCGTATTCTATTAATATTCTAGCGAATTTAACCCCATGTTATCGACTATCAGAAGGTTGCTACTATTTAACCCACACACAATATTAAGCTTTAACCCTTGCAATCTTGACAGCAGTTCAAACACCGTCGCCCCCCAGCGTTAACCCCTGGGTATTTCAATTTCGCTTGGTTACAAATCGTGAACCCGCCATGCCTCAACCCTTCCCTTCCCATTTCCTCTCAGAATTCAATAAAGAACTCGGTCCCCGAGTCCCGGAGACCATCATAAATTTTCGTCATTCTCAGCTGCACCTTTGGGCGAATTTCCCCACCCTTTTTACCGCAAAACACCTGTACTGCCACGCCCCTCTCCTCCTCGAGCCATTTGTCAGAGTTTCCCTTGGAAATGCGGCGGCGGAGGCGGCGGCGTCAGCGGAGGAGAATGGGTTTTCCGAATAGGAATAGCTGCCAAGTCATGTCATTGCCTGCTCATCTACATGCACGCAGAGAGATCCTGACGGCGGGAGGATACACGGCGAAGGCTCGTATGCAAAAATTCGTTCGTGACTCGGTGCCAACTATGTACGTACGTGTCCTTCCCCCTCATCGCGATTTATATTTACTGTTTTTCAAATTGCACTTTGCAACTTTTTGGCTGGCAGCGTTTTTTCCAGATCCAGGGTTCCAAGACCCCGGACTTCTCCCCTTTGCCCTCGGAATGTGTTTATGGCTTCTTAATTGTGTGTGTGCTCCGGTGGAAAAATAAAGTTTTTTCTCCGCCAGCCAAAAACTTTGCTCTGCTGGGTATTTTTTTGAATTTTTTATTTGTTATTTGTTTTCTTCTCTTTTTTTTTGCCCCCAGCATTGACAGTTTATGTTAATCTCGGCTGTCGGCACAGGGCTGCGGGATAATGGCCATAATCAGGTTGGTATAAATATTGATTAATTACCCGTCATGTTTGCACATATTCCAGCAGCGAATATTGTTTTTAAAAATAATTAAATTGTTTTTACACATTCATTGCCTGATTGGTGGGCATAATTAAGCTGCTTAATTGGCCATGAATTGAACAATGAACACAACTATTGATGGAATGATTAACTGGGCTAAAAGGCGGACAAGGAAATGCACTGGGGTGCCATGAATTGATAATGACAGTCAATAATAGAGGAGATTAAGTCCAGCTGGGCTTAATTTTATGTAATACATTTTAAGCCATATTTAATGCTTCTCTCATATCAAGTCTTGAAAAACTATTCTTACTTTAGCTCTATATATATTTTTGATTAAAAGTTGAATACAGCTTCGAATTTTTAAACCAATTTATCGGTTTCCTCAGAAGCCTGATAAAGTTACCTTACTAAGGTAATTTAATTAAAGACTTTCAGCCTGGCTTTGATTGGTTTTTAATCGCTGTCTGTGCAATTTTCTTTTTGAATAATTTACTTGTGGCTCCTTTGTAAACACTTTAACCCCTCGGCTTGATTTTTAGCTTGCACTTTAATCGGTCAAAAGGATCAAATTGCCTTTGCAGTCGTGTTTGCGTCGCAATTCTAATTGCTTTCAAAATCAATAATCAGCAATGCGGCATAAACTATTTATGTGTGTCAAGCCAATTGCCAAGTTAAATTCCCTAAACTAACGCAAATACATGGACGAGCAAATAAACACACACTAACTCACACGTGCCAACTTCCGCTCACTCACACCAGCGAAAACGAACTGAACTTGAGTCAAAAGTTATGGCAGGCAAATTGACTTGGAGAAATTCTCTGCTCTGCGAAGTATGCAACCGTTTTTTTTCTGGCACTACATTTATGTTTGTGTGTGTTTTCGGGTGTTTTTGTGGCACTTTTCGGTAGGTTTCCAGGGGACTCCGGGGGTGTGCCTGCAAGCTAAGCCGAGTCAAAATCTAATTGGATTTGTGCTCACTCAATGAACTGCAAACGAAAAGTGTTTTATATGATTATTCCATCGAGAGCCTTCAGGGACCCGAGAAAAGAACATTTTTATTCCCCATTTTGCACTTGCCATAGTCCATTAAGCCAAAGTGCAAGTGTATGCAAAATATGTGTCAGTCTACGCAGAGAAAAAATATTTGAATATATAGATAATGCATTCAATAAATTGAATTCGTATATAATTAATTTCTAATGTATTAATCTCTCATTAAAAGTGCGTATAGTCGTCTTCCTCGCACTTACGTAAAATCCTATGTCAAGCCTCTAATGAAAACTCTAATTAATGAAAACTTGTGCCCTGTGTCATGACACTATAAGGAAATAAAATATTATTTAAAAGAGCTCCGATAATTTATATTCTAACTTTTAATGGAAGAATCCTTAAAATGTAGTCAAATTTTGTTATTAAATTGGAACAAAAATGTGTAAATTAAGTTAAAACTAATAAAGACTTAGTGTATTTATTGACAATTAATGTGTAATAAAACAGTATTAAAAATAAGTAGAAATTCTTAGTATCTACCATCTCCAAGGCAGAAAAACCCATTTGTTTACTCCGTTCTTTTTCTATAAATTCTTATTATTCAATGTATTAACTTGTTCTCAGTGCACGTATTTTAATGTTGAAGTATCTCTATTGAAATGTGTTTTTCTTTTTTCCGCTTGTTATTCCGCTTTTATTGAGCTCTCTTGTGAAGGCGACAAAATATTTGCCACGCGACATTTTCAGCAATTAGGCGTAAAAACACGTAGCCTGGAATGGCGCGACGGAATCCCCGGGCATACTTTGGAATCGGTGGGTTTATCATGGGTGAAAATCAGGACAACTAAAAAGAAAAAAAAAAGAAGAAGAAAATAAAATAAAAAAGGGAGCAAGCGCTCTGCCTGCAGTCTTTAATGAGACGGAAAGCGAGCGCCAATCGGTGCAATTAAAATTAATTACAGTATTTGTCAGCTTAGCCGGGGCCAACTAACTAACTGGCCACCAGGTGAACCGAGCTAACTGCCTGGGATTCATTCAGTGGACTCCAGTGGCCGGGGATCGGGGAGTGTGGGAGAACTGCTTTGATTGCAATCGCGATCGTTAATTAAATGTCGAAAGGAATGTTGTTGTAGTTGTTGCAGCCAGTGTTTGTGTTGCAGATGTTGCTGTGGCCGATGTTGCAGTTGCTGCTGCTGCCTCCTGTGCGTAAAGATCAGCCAAAATGGATAAGGGCCAAGTTGCTGTTGCCTTTGGCTATTTATATCTGCACCACGTTGCTGCACGCAATGCAATGTACATACAACACAAGACCCTGTTGCTGCTGCTGTTGCTGTTGTTGCTGCTGCTGCAGCATTGCCCCGATGTTGCTGCAGTTCCTGCAGTGGCTGCTGCGGGCTTTATCGCCCTTGATCTTGGCTAAATCGAAATCGCCGGCGTTGCGTGAAGTGTTGCAAATGAGTTTTTGTCTGGGGCGTGCATTGCATTTTCAATTGGTCGGCAAATTGGCAGCGCCAACGAAAACAGTCATCAAATCAAAATCACAGGTGGCGGCGAAGCTGTTTTGAAATTGCTTATTTTGAGTCATTAGGCAAATGAACAATTCGGCCAAAAAGCGGCTGACTTTACTAATTTAAAGCTAGTAAATGACTTAATTCTACAGAAACTCCAGATTATTATTTATTCGGTTAATAACTTAATAAAAAGTATTGGGATTTTGTAAGTTTAAAGCTGAATTAAACTCCTTTAATAAAAGCCTTGTCAATGATAAACAAAACACCATTATTCCACTTAATATAAATATTTAATAAACAATCTAATATTATAAACAAAACCTTCGCATTCACTCGCTTCCGACTGATACTGACCCTATATATATTGACACCATTATTTGCCATTACTATTGTACATCGGGAAAAAATGCAGTTGTATAAACAGAAACTTGAGTTATCAATAGCGGAAAAGTTGAGACGCGTTTCGGGGCCAAGAAAACTTTTTCGCCGCATAAAGAAAACTAATGAAAAATGCAACACAGAGGAAAAAGTTGATTGGTGTCGTCCCTCTCATTCTCCCTATCGTCCTCTCCATCGTTACCGAAAACTTGGCCATGTTTCAATTGAAAGAGCCAAACAAAACCCATGAAAAGTCCATAACGAACTGTGCACGCAAAATAAAATATTACTTAAAAGTATGAAAAATTGTTATTAAATTCGAAAAACTACTTATAAAATTTCTGGGAATATATTAACATTTGGTGTTAATTTAAAATTGATTTTTATGGAATTTTTCGTAGATGTACAAAGTTATTTTGATCTAAATTTTCTACAAATGCGTTTCTTAAATTTAGAAGGTTTTAAAACAATATTTTATCACAAATAAAGTTGTCTGGACTTAAAGAAAATAAATATATTTTGCGTACAAAAATCCTATGAATTTTTTCATAGTGTATTGAAGGGAGTACGGGGAAGGAGAAGGTGCGAAAGCGAAGCGATTGAAAAACAGTTTCCGATGGTGTTGCAAATTGTCAATTTTGTGGTCGATTTTTTGCACTTGTCAATCGCTGTGTCAAATGCAAACAAGTTGCTGACCCAAAAGATAATGGATTTTGTTGTCAAAAATCAACTTTTAAGCGTTAGAAATATTTTAATTAATATTTCCAATGAAATAAATGCAAAAACTGGGCATTGAATGTGTCAGAAACAAACGATTGTCGAGGAGTTTTCGTTTTTTTCCTTTTGGCAATCGCCCCTCGCGACAAAAACAACAATGCAAACAACTTGCATATGCAAATTAGCCACGTGCAAAGAGATGGCCAAGACAAGTGCAGCGGCCAACGTGTTGCAGGTTGCAGGTTCGAGTTGCAAGCCGGCTTTAGCAACGGCAGGGGTTCGATGTTGCCACAGTGATGAGCACTTCCGGAGGTTCGCAGTTAAAAATAGCTAAAAAAGGTAGTAGACTTTGGTTAGAAAATAAAATGTAAGAAATTATCTATAAAAACTAGAGCTTTCTAAAAATAACATTTTACGATATTAATCTGAGTGCTGAGATATTTTATTTTTAAAGCTATCTTATTACTAATGCCCTATTCTCATCCATTAATCGTTCTCAAATATTGCTTAGTTCGTTATAAAGATACCTTAATTTAGTATAATAATAACACTTTAAGCTAAGTAATTAAAAAAGCATGCTTTGACTCATAGAGTTACCTGTAGTTAATTTTAATGCTTTCCTGTTTCTTATCGCGTCCCCGGGAATGATTAATGTATCCCAAACCCAATCAGACTTGATTGCTAACTAACTTTATATGTTTTTTACTGCATTTAGAGTGTATGCAAGTATGTGGGACCTTCTGCGGAGACTCTTATCCAATTGTTGGGACATAACGCACTCAGTCTTCCTCCTCGTGCAGCATTATCCGACTCCGAACCCTCACATTCCCCCACGCCATAGTCCCTATTCCAGAATACGGGCTCATTTGTCATTCACATGCGCACAACAACAGCAATAACTATAGTAACAACAATGTTAGGCGCAACAACAAAGCGTCCTTCTGTGCCAGTGTTTCTCTGTGTGTGTGTGTGTGCGGCTTATCAGCGAGTGTTTATCAGACAAAGAAATGACCCAAACACACGCCCCCACACCCACAGGCCCCGCAACTCGCAACCCGCCACCTTGCAACTCGCAACTCCAACTGGAACTGGAACCTCGAACATGTTGCAACGAGGCGCTTGCTGGCTACTCTTGCTGCCGGCTAAAACCGAATTGAAATCTTTATTTTCCGTTTACTCCTCAGTCGATTTTTGACCGTTGAATCAGCTGGTAGCGGTCGGTCCGTTACAGCGAGCGAGAGAGTGAGCGACAGGGAGAGCGCGCGTGCTAAAGTGAATTCGTTGCATTTCTCTTCCTCTTCCACTCCACACCTACGGAAGGTGTTAATAAACGCGCGGGCCCGTGTACGAGTGTCTGGGTGAAAAGCATAGCAACAACCACACAACAACAAATCGCAGTCAGCTGTGAAGTTTCTTTCCAAGTGTGAAAAATAAATAAATGCAAATGTTAGTAATAAGTAGAAATTACAAATTAATAGTGTGAATCCGCCGCCGCCACAACTGAAAAATCAAAACAGGCTAATCGAAGCAGCTCAGAGGCAACACAGCACATAAAATTGGAAAAGGCACAACACACATAATCAAACGCCGAAACTGGCACTTTGCACTTGCCTCGAATGGGAACTTGGGAATTTTTGACAGCTGAAGCAAGGAGCGAACAGGAGAGAGCATAAGGGTAAGTGTAACGGTACCTAGGAGTTGTAAACACGCGACATAGGCCGTCTTTCTCGCGCAACTCGCACCTGCTGCTGCCGCTGCTGCTGCTGCTGGCGCCTTTGCCCTGTCTCCCTTTCGCACACACAAACTCTTGGGCCGCCGCACTCCTCCGCCTCCTTTCCACGCCCCCCTCTCTGTCTCGGCTGACAGCAGATCAAACAAAACATTCTGTCATTCCTGTTGTGTTTGTTGTTGTCGCTGCTTGACTTGCTGTTGTTGCTGTTCGTGTGCCCCGTTAACTTGGGCTGACATTTTACAATGCCCGCCTCCTCCTCTTCTTCAGCTTCTTCTTTACATGTTCTTGCGCTTGTTCTTCCCACCGAGCCTCCTCCTCCTCTTACTCTGCTTTTTTTTTCAGCGCGCTCTGACTTTGTCTGCGGGCAAAAAAAAAAAAAGAAACAACAAAGTCTGGGGAGTTAGACAAAACATAAATACAAGAAATAGTTGAAGATGTAATATAAATAATAAAGGTTCTCTAGGTTTTTGCCTTATCAAGATTAAGAGCTTGTTAAATTTAATTTAATTTAATTTAAGACTTCCCCTCGGTCCAAGCAGGAGTATAAATAAGCTGTAAAAAAAACTTGTTACTTAAAGTATGTACATGATATTAATATTTTTTTAAATATAAGTTAAAAAAAAAATTACCGACATCTTTAAGATTTATATTTGCAAGGCTACCTATTTTATTTGTTCATAATATAATATGTATATTGTAAAAAAAGTTTATATAGAACTTTTCAACTTATAAAGGAACTATATTCTTATCTCAGAGAACCTATTTCCTTTGCTTCAAGCACTTCCTTTCAATTATAACCAACTTATCTGAAATCTTTTGACTTCGTCGTTAATTCAATAAATGTTTCACATAAAAAAGAGGTTCAACCTATGAGGCATCATCATGATATATGGAAAGCAACGCTTCCTTCAATTATAATAATTAAACATAACTATAAAGGGCTTAAAGAATATTTAGAATTGTATGAGGAATCACAATTTGTCATAGAAACTCATAATTTATTGTATAAAATTGGATATATATTATTATTTTGTATTTACACTTATTTATTATATTCAAGGCAATGTATTCCCTAGTGAAATTTATGGGCATTTGTTGGTTATAGAATCTAGTTAGAACTTGATCAATTTACAGTATCTTATTTTATGACATTTTCCCCTATGTAATGACTATGATTAAACCAGCTTAGTTGCTGGGCTAAAATGAGCTTAAATTAGCCAAGACCTGATTAGAGTATCTGCACTTCCCGTGCGGAGAAATTTCTGTTTTTGTTTGCAAATTACTTTTTATTGGCCATTTCCTTGACTTTGTTGGCTTTGGGCGTTCGTCGCTCTCCACATATTTTTTTTTCGGCAAAGAAAAATCAATAAATTTCATTTGATTTTTATAGCCGCCTTCTGCGCTCCTAGCAGCTGTGTCTCTGTATTTGTTTTTATATATATGTATATGAATGACTGTGTGTATGTGCTTTTTCGAGGAGACCCTTGAATGGGCACGCTTTGTTTTTGCCTTTGGCTTTGCCATGGCAGCACTTACCCCTCTTCAACTCCCACTCTGCCAGCCCCTTTTGGCCCCCCCTTTGTCTGTCTGCCTCTGTGCGTTTTGCCGGTTTTGTTTTGGTTTTTGCCTGAAAACCTCGCTGGCCTAGAATCCGGCCAAGAACAAAAAAAAAAAAAAAAGAATAAAACAGAATTTTCCCCTTTTGTTATTAATTATCAAAGACGGTCGTTAGTTAGAGCCGCCCAGATTAGACAGTTGATTCGGGCGGCGATGGATTGGTGTCATGGCGAAAAAGAGGCGCTTCCTTCACTCACAAGACGTCTAATTAATCAGAAATTTTTATTACATTTTAGATTGTATTTTCTGTGGCATGAATAAGAACCAGTTCAGCTGGTCAAGTATTATTTTCAACTGGTTTCGGGGCAGACTGTCTTTGCGAGTTGCTCGTGTGTGTGAAATGAGATTAGATAAGATTAGATTGCAATATATATCTCTTGCGGCCACTCTTTGGTTATCTCTTGTCGCGGGGAAGACATCATTATGGAATATTTTGCGGCCTAAATAATTATAATTACAGTCGCACTCTGTCAGGCTATATACTGCTTTAATGGAGACAGTTTTATTTATTATTTTACTGCCTGTGCTAATTTTGGCGATTTTTATTGAGCTTTTCTTATCTTTGAGGGGTTTCTTTGAAATCTATAGATTTAAGTACTGATTGGTTTGATAATTCATGAAGATTTCTACAGCGTTTAGATTGTTTTTATAGATATATTAGAAAAGAAACTCTTTGTTTAATTTTAACAAATAAATATTGCCTTGATTATTTCCGCTTAAAGATATTTTCATGGCACCTCTAAAAAATATCTGCCTTAATTTCACACTTTCTCAGATTTTTGCAATAAATAAATATATGTATCTGAAACAACTATAATTAAAATATGACACCAAATCTGGCTTTCTACTTGAAAATAAAGAAATAATTAACCGTTTATACTGCCAAATGTGACATTTGCCATATTTTAACTGGCGAATAAGACGTGCGTATAAACGTGGTAATATATCATATGCATAATATAGCTATTTCAATTAAAGCACCTCACAGTGACAGGTAAAAGCGTCGTTTGTTTTAATGCCTGGGAGGCTTCCCTTTTTCCGCTGCTTGGATGCTTTTTCCTCCTTGGCTTACATTTCCATTTAGCATTTGCTTAATTTCATAAAATTCACCTTCATCGCTGTCTCCCCGTCGTTTGTCGCTTGTCGCCTGTGACGACGAGGGTTTCGTTTAATTTAATTTCCATTTTCATTTTCATAAAAACGGGTTTCAGGTGAGAAAGAGGCCTGGGTTCAGAGGTCTTTCGTTTGGCTCGTTTGATGCCTGGTTGCATCATTAAGAAGCAGCAACGGCAATTAAATTTAATTATTTATGTCGGCCACTGAGGAATAAAGGGGTATAAAGGTAAAGGTAAAGGTAAAGGTGAGGCAGAGGTGAGGCCAAAGGTAGAGGCACCGATAGGGGGCCACCTGTGGTCAGGCGGTAAAAGTTGAAGCTGTTGCCATTTATGTTAATTTCGATGAATTAATCACTCCGCATATTAGTCTCCTTACATCACGGCCCATTCTTTGTCTGGCCATTCGTGGTGTTATGGCATTATGGCATTATAGTCGGCTTATATCGAACAGGTGCCAGCTGAATTTCCATATCTTCTCGTACGGCCGCTTCTTCCTCTGAATTTCGCACGTCTGCACGTTCTCTATTGGATATGGGAGGAAAAAAATAACGAAACGAGAACCAGAGTGGCAGTTAAGTTACTGCAAAACCGAACAGAAAAACAGTTGTCAAAATGTGGTACATGGGAAACAACATTATACAATATTCTTTGTCTTCTGGGCTGCCTGCACGTTTTCGACTGCGGATCGAATTGCCAGAAATACTCGTTCTGCAGCCGGTATCTAATGCACGGAATGTCGCAGGGATTGATGGGCAATCCCAGGGGGAGGAGCTGCCCCTGCAATTCCGATACTATATCCCGAATTCCGACAGCAGCCATCAAGAGGAAGTGCTCTGCCACACGTCCAAGTGGCTGATAGACTCGACCTTAGCCCAGTTTAAAACACACTCGATGATAACTCTGAGTGCGGATAGATAGCAGTATCCAATTTGGACAGACAAGTGACAATTTGTGGGGTATCTAGTAGGTGACACTGCTGGTGACAACTGCCAAGGTTTCTTTGTATATTTGATTGCACTTCTTTTGGCTTTAATTAAGTTCAAACATTTTATTATTTGTTAGGGGGAAGCCCAAGTATTTGCCTCTTATTTCCTTCTTAAGTCCTGCTACCAAATGTTTGTTCTAATAATTGCATTTGTTTCGCACTTGAATTACTCTATTACTTAGTTGTTCTTTCATTATTTTCCCTTTAGTTTTCCCATTTTCCTGTGACCTACTAATTTATCTCCAGAAGAAAGTTTCTCCTTGAGAGATTGCCTGAGCACAAAAGCTGAACCGTAACTCCTTCCTGCGAGCAAAACGAGATCTTTTGTCAGAACTTGCGTTGTGTGTTAGTCTTTTGCCCGATTTCGGGTCTCGGGTTTATTTTTCATGTTTTCTGTTTTGTTTGTTTCTGGTCGGTGGCCCCCCTTATAATTTTGCTTCCTTTGGCTGATAACAATGCAGAGCAAAACTTTTTTAGGAGGCTTTTATGCACTCCCCTGGTGCCCGAACTCCAACTCGCACTCGCACTTACTCATTCTGGGGCGAGTGTGAGTACCTCAGAGTTAGCGGAGCATTTTGGCAACTGCTTTCAGCTGCTTTGCCTTTTTGGCTCTTTTATTGTTTGCCAGGCTCCTCTCGAAAGGAGTGAGCAAAGTCTGACGCGTAATTCATTACTTGTTGAGGGTTTGTTCTTCTGGCTTTTGTGCTAGTGCTTACTTGGGCACTTCCCCTTGAGCTCCAACTCCGTTTCCATTTCCATCCCTCTCAGAGAGAAAGATGCGGAAGTTTCTGCCGAGATATCGCACAAACTATTTGTATTTGCAACGGCTCCTCATATTTTACCAGCTCTCCATGCCTCTAATCTGACTCTGCCTCGGCCTACGCCGCCCGTTGCCCTGTAATTCTCCCGAAAGTCCGGGCTTAATGTAAACACAAACGGGCACAAAAATTTTTCAATGCGATAAGCAGTTTCTTGGATAAAGTATATATACATAAGTAGGCAGCCGCTACTGGAGCAGCTCGGGGAACACTTATCCCACACCCGGGTATCCCTCCATGACTATCTTAAAAAAAACTGTGGAAAATTTCGGACTGACTCAAAGTCGACTTGGAGATACCTAATATAAGTTCCTTTCAGAGAAGTATTAATTGATATTAAATTATAATAATAAATAGGTTTTAAAAGGCTGAACCTCCTTTTTATAATTTTATAGATTTCTATAATATTTATACTACATTTTTATGAGCTTTATCATATACCAAAGTTCCCCCAAGCTCTTAAAAGAATAAAAGCAATTACATTATTAAAAGCCCCTTAAGCCGCATAAATAAAACTTAAAGCCGGAGAGCAAAAATCGCATAACTTTCGAAATATTCAGTTAAATAATATCTGTTAAGCCCAACGCATAAATTTATCGTTCTCATTTCGTATTCATAAGTTTGCCGGCGGAGTATTCCCCGTGAGGGATCCTTGGCCATACATATACAGCCCAAATGAATACAATGTTTAACCATTATGTCAGGGCCGCATGGGAAGGCTTTCTTCATAAATTCATAAAATTTCATACACATAAATTCACCGACAGTTTACATTTTGGCATGTCTATGGGCGCGCGCATACTCGGAACCCTTTTGTTTATATGATAATGAGAGCGTCTGCGCCTCTGTCCGTTTCCAGTTGATTTCTGGACAGAAATCCCCCCTTTGGTGGGACGGATTTTTGCAGACAATCTATTTCGCCGGCGTTTTTGCCTATTTTGGCCAGAATTCCTTGCTGCGGCTGCCTGCCCCCCAAGCCATGTCATGTGGCGGCAGCGGCTGCTGCTGGCCAATTTATGGCCATGGATACTATAAATTGCGGCCGGGCTATTGATTTGCTGTTTGCCATTCTGCTGCTGCGTGTGCTGACAGTTGACAGTTGAGTTACAAGGTCATTAAGTGGGGGGAGAGTGGGTATGGAGTGTGTTCAGGGGGTAACAGGACCCCAGCTCGAACTCGAACTCGTTTGTGCGTCACGAGATACAAATGTATCTCTATGTGCCCACGCATCGCCATGTGCGTGTGCCTGTGTCTGCGCAATTACGGTTAATGTCCAAAGCGTGGATTCATTTCCGTTTTAAACAATCTTTTTTGTTTTTTACTTTTTTGTGTTCTGCTCGGGCCTTTTGATTGATTGATGGTTGGGAATAGAGAGGCTGAAAGGTCACTGGGATGGCCTGGAATGACTGGCAGCAATCCCTCATCTTTTGTTGTTCGGCACACAAAGGCGGGCAGGCGAAGATGATCCCTCGAATTGAGTTGTTCTGCCTTTTTGTATCACGCCGAGATACAAATCTTTTCGCTGGCATTTTTTTTAGCCAGCACTTGGACATTGAAGAGGGAAGCGTTTCCGACCTTTTGCAATATATAAATATATATAATTCCATGCTTGTTTATATTTCGAGACCTTTATAAATCATAAATATACTCACACTCTTTATGGTCGAGAAGGTGATTATTAAGTATCTCCTAGTCTGTTCCTTCCTCTCTCTGATAGCCCATGTTAGCTGCCATTTCTACTACACTCATAAAATTTTCTTCCTATATTTTAGAAATCTCGCCTTTGAATCGGCCAAC
>JAEIIF010056132.1:0-20180 GCA_018874455.1 Drosophila trapezifrons | reverse complement strand
TGTTGCTTTCATACATCTACATATGAAACAAAAATTATTTTAATTTTACATAAGCAAATATAAATTTTAAAAAATATTTTAGTTTTCAACTTTTCGGCTTTGGTTGACCTTTCTGGAGAATTGCCCATATGCTATGTAGCCAATGTATTATGAACATTTTGACTTGGATCTGAAGTTATATACATATATTCAGCAGGTATGGTATACCTTTTGCTGGATATGCCCATATGGTTATAACTGCTGCTCGAATTAGGCTGCTCGGCCCCGTTGGGCAGCTCCTGGTTGGGCTGATTCGGTTCCTGGTTAGGCTGGTTTTGGAGCCGTTGAAATATATTTCGTTCATCGCTTAAAATTAACAGATTTTTTGAATTTTCGAGGAATACTGGATTTTTTAGGACGAAAACTCGACTGTTTGAGATTTTTTAGGGGGAAACCAAAATTTGTATCTGGCAACACTGATTCTTGAATATTCCACGGTTTTACTGAAGTTTATTATTTATTTTATTATCCAGGAACTGATGAGTCCCCACAACCATGGAAGATAGGAACGAAGAGGTGAGGCTGGGTCCCATCCAAATGGCATATCTAACAAGCGACTTACTCCACAGATTGAACCCTGCCGTAGCATCGGCCCCCACGAGCTGGACGTGGTAAAGAGCCAGGCGGTGATCAAGCTCTCGCCCGTGCCGCTGCCCGCGCACTTCAAGCGGCTGGAGTGCAACACGAACCTTAACCTGCCGCCGCTCAACTGGCTGACCACGTCGCACAGCAGCCACGGACTGCACCAGGCGCTGTACCAGAGCGCGGGCTTCGCCAGCTTTCGACTGGGCCAGATGTTCCCCGACTGCGTGGGCGAGGTGGACGTGGTGAGCGACGCGGAGAACATTAAGCAGCTGCTGAAGCTGCCCTACAGCGCGCAGAGCCCCATTAGCATGGTGGTGCATAAGGTGGGCAACACGCTGCTCCTCGACGAGTTCGACATCCAGAAGTATCTGCTGCGCAAGACGGACGACGACTGGAAGTGGCTGCGCACGTTCATCCTCGAGCACATCCTGACCTACGGCGACACGCAGCACAACTACTGCCTAAAGGAGCGATCGCGCGAGGCGCTGCAGACGAAGAACCTGCTGTCCAAGTTTCTGTATCATAGCTTGAAGCAAACTGGCGAGGAGCTCGACTACGATGTGGCCACCACGCCCACGCAGCTGACCAGCCGGAGGCAGGGACTGCCCATCACGGGACCCGTTCTGCCCGAGCCCAAGATCGAGGAGAACGTGCCGGATCCGAAGTCCAGTCATGCCTTCAATAGGAACGTGGTCTGGACCTTCGAGGACATTCGTATGCTCATCGGCACCGACATGCCCATCTTCGGCGGGCCCAACAGGCCGTGCATCAGCCTGCGCCTGAGGGACGCCGCCCAGCCGATCAACGTGCTCACCGGCATCGATTATTGGCTGGATAACCTCATGTGCAACGTGCCCGAGGTGGTGATGTGCTACCACCTGGACGGTATTGTGCAGAAGTACGAGATCATCAAGACTGAGGACCTGCCCTACCTGGAGAATTCGCAGTTTTCGCCGCAGGTGGTCCGCAACGTGGCCCAGAACATTCTGGCCTTCCTCAAGGCTAACGCCACCAAGGCGGGCCACACCTACTGGCTGTTCAAGGGGCGCAACGACGACGTGGTCAAGCTGTATGACCTGACGACTCTCTGCCAGAGTCAGAGCCAGGCGGCTGAGAAGTCCGAGGGCGACCAGCCGCAGCAGCAGGTGAATCCCTTCACCGTTCCCGTTGGCATGCTGCTCTATTCGGTGGCCCGGAACATGAAGAACACGCTGCCGCGCATCAGTCCCAAGGCTGCTGGCAACATACGCGCCCTGCTGGACAACTGCATCAAGCTGCTGCCCAAGGAGCAGTATCCGCAGATCGTCAGCTCCTCGCACTACATCCTCTCGGATCTCCATGTGCCAGCGGGCATCGATCCCAAGGCGCCCAAGTTCGAGGAGGACTCCGACGATCAGTCCCTCTACGACGACGACGAAGAGGACGAGGATGAGGAGGATGACTACGAGGACGAGCTACTGAACTGCGACTATCCCAGTGAGAAGAGCTACCAGAGCAGCGAGCAGGGCGGCGGCAGGGCCAACGTGGCTGTTCGCCACATCTGCGATGCCCTCAGGGACTTCAAGTCGCACGCCAAGAAGGCCAAGCCGGCCCCGCTCTTGGCCACGACTGCCGAGCGCTGCAGCATTTCGCTGGAGCACATCAGTTCGGGCCTCTCCTGCCTGCAGTACTTCAATGGCAGTCAGGAGGAGAAGCTCAAGGAATCGGAGACGCACGCCAAGCAGGAGGAGAAGCAGCGCATCCTTCACGAGGAGCAGAATCCCAACATGGCCAAGCCCTTCAGTGCCATCCCGCTGCCCTACGAGCAGCTGAAGCTCAGCCAGCAGCAAGCTGTGCCGGTGGTGAAGAAGCCAAGCTCCAAAGCCAAGCGGAGCAAGTCCAAAGAGCTAGCCACCACTGCCAAACCCAAATCCCCTACTGCCAGCAATCGGCAGTTGAGCGCCAAGTTCAACACTCAGCACTTTGGCTCCTGGAACGTGCACCTTAAACTGCTGCTGCTGGAGAAGGCCTGCCTGACGTTCGCCACCCTGGCGGAACAGCACTACGAGTCCCGCAGCTACGGCTCCACGCTGCGCTCCATTGAGCTGGCCTGCCGCTGCCAACAGGTGCTCAACAAGTACATGGCCAATGTGGTCTCCCAGTACAGTTGCCTGCTGGGCCGGGCCGGTGATTGCTTCTTCCAAATGTCCAAGCACTGGGAGGCCATCGAAGAGTACGAGCAGCAGTACGAGGAGCAGGATGCATCCATAGGCGTTATTAACGACGAGCTGACCCAGGAGCTGGAGGGGGAGGAGGAGGAGCTGCCCAGTCTGGCGCCGGTAAAGAACGTGGAGCACGTGATGCTGCACAGCTGTAAGTGCTACGAGCAGGCCCTGGAGCATGCTCATAAGGCGGAGAGCAACGAACTGCTCCGGAGACTGGGCAACGTTAGGAACGAACTGGGCCTCAAGTACATGTACTGGGCGCAGGGTAAGTTGCGGATTTACATACTCAGGCCTCCAGAAACTAGATCCTTTTGTGCTTTACAGAGGAATACAGCGATGTGATGAAGAAAAAGGAGGCCGCCAAAGCTGCAGGAGATACCAAGCAGGAGGACACACCGAACTCTGAGTCCGATGATCTCCTCTATGTGGATCTAACCGTCAATTCTTATGAATGTCTGCGTCGTGGAATCGAAGCCTTCACCGCCGTTCAGGACAACGTAAACTTGGCCTTTCTCTACTGCAACATGGGCAGGTTTATGCGTCTCCGAGCGCATCTCCCGATGCCGAATGAGAAGTAATGGTTACTCCTGAGCTTATCCTCAATCTGACTAAAACGCGCCTTAAATTCATAGATTCTACACCAGTGCCAAGGCCCTGGACACACAAAAGGGCTTTTATAACGAGGCCTTTAACAATTACGAGAAAGCCAAAGACTGCCTGGACACACGGAAGGCAAATGCCGAGCTGTGGGACCTTGTCCACTGGGAACTGTCCACTGCCACCTTCACGTTAGCCAAACAACTCCAAGACTTCAGCGCAGCTGACAAGACCAGCCTCGTTGAGGCATCCAAAGAAGTGCTGGACCTGCTCCAGAAATCATTGAAACTCTGTGATGTGGAGCACCCGGGGGCTCGCCAAGTGCTCTACAGCTTTAGATCGGGGCTGATACACAAGAGGTAAGTGGATCCAGCCTCGGATATATCCTGTACTAACCATTCTGGGCTCTTTTCCAGGATTGCCTCTCTTCACTACTCGCAACTGCGTTCCTATGGTAGCTGTGACTTTTCCCAACTGCCCAAAGCCACCTTGCAGCTCTGCAAATATCACTACGAGAAGGCCACGCAAATACTGGAGGCTCTCAAGGAGACGGGCGAATTGCTGGTGGTGCAGCTGGAGAGGATCTCCCTGCACGAGTTTCTCGCCGAACGTGAGTACCAAAAGCCTATGGAAAGCATCCAGTAGCACTTAACAAATTTCCCCGATTTACCCACAGTTTCCACGCACCCCGCACAGAAGATCAAGCAAATGCAAGCGGCTTTGGACATTTGCTTGCAGTGCCAGCTCATCTTTGGGCACGTCATCGATACTAACAGTGGCCAAGCGGCCGACGATGAGTTCGCCGGCCATTTGACGCTCTTTGAGAGCCGCTTGCAGAACGCTCTGAAGACTCTTACGAAGCTGCTGCTGACCGGCAAGGATCCCAAGCAGCTGTCCAAGCTGTACAAGCGCATGTATATGGAAACCTTGACTGGGAAACATGGCACAGGGGCCCAGCAATTGCCGGCAACTGGCCCAAAGCATTTGCACACGCTGCTGACCCGGCTGCGCGCCATGTGCGACGCTCAGCTGGCCAGCGACTAGCTGTCCGTACGTGTCTTCTGATGGGTTTCGCCTCGCCCCAGAACCCACAACCGATCAAATTGTATGCATTGCTCGTCGCTTGTTTATTGATGTCTCATCTCAACCCCGCCGCCCGCAGCCGCAGTCATCGCTGTCGCGGTCCAAGTGCTCCGCCCCCATCTGCAAGGCAGCCAGCATCAGCATCACAGCCACCTGTAGGATCTGCAGAGAGGGAGAGGAGGAAAAGCACCATATTACAATAACCGATGATGAACCCCTAATCAGTTAATCACACCTTGCAGCGCAGACTTCTCATTTTGTGAGCGTTGGGAGCTAGTTTTCTGTGCTGGCCATCGTCGGCTCGGCTCTTATAAAGTCTGAGGGCCTCGGCCCAAACGTGTCGCTCATCTAGATTGTTGCCCCTGTTAAGTATCTTGTCCAACAAGCTGGCAATATCGGACTTGCGCTGGATGCCCAGATGTCGTCGGAGGAGAGAGTCCGGCGCTCTTAGCATAGCTTGAGCTGTCCAAGCTGACTCTCTCTTACCTTACACACCGCGAATGCTGTTAATATTTAATATTAATCGTGTTTGCTGGTTTATCCCAGCCTTTTAATAACATTTTTACTTAATTCCTAAGAGCAAACCACTGGCTTAGAGTCCAATAAAGCAATCTTAAAGAGAAAATGCTGGGTGCTGCATCCGGAGAAAGATCGGTGGCTTCATCCGTCCATCTGCTGCCTGCTGGCTGCTGGGGCCCTGAGCCTGGCCAACATCTAAATAAGTCATTATTCATTATTAAACGTTTGCCTTACCATTCACAGTTTGTGTAGTGCCAGCACTGGAGAATTATAAAAAGCTTAGCGCGGCAGTTTGAAAAGTCGAACGAGAACCGTTAATTGTTTATAATTTTATTGTAATTTTATCTCAACTTTTTTTGCTTTTGTATATAAATTATACCAACGCAGCAGAAAGTTCAGGCCACTGCCTTGGGTGCGGTGTGTCATTGAAAAATCGGTGCCAAGCTCGCGGCACCGTGGGGCAAAGCGGCCCGAAACGGGGTTGAAACTATGCGGATCCGGAGCACGAAGAGTCATGCTGTCGGAATCTTACGTAATGGACGGGGGGTCTCGTCTCCGGCAGACGATGGCGTAAGAGCAGACGCGCCTGCTATCTGGACCGGGGCCGAATTGAGAGCCGTTTTTGGCCAGAACCCGAGCTCTTGCCTGGCTGCACGTCTCCGGCGGCGTCTCGAGATTGCCGGACAAAGAGCCGAGACCTGGAGCTGCGTCTCCGGGAGCCCCGCCGCCGAGAGCCAGCCCCGAGAGCCGAAACTTGCATCACTTTCGTTACGCAAGCGTTTGGCGTTTGCCTGGATTTGTCGTATAAAAACAAAACAGTTTGCCATGCTGAGACATTAGTTACCTTCGCTCCGATCAACTAACCAACTCAGCCTCAGAATGATGAAGTTCATGGTGAGTTCTAATAGTCAATATTATTAGATAAATCCTGGAGGAGCAGGAGGATCCCTGAAGCCTTTTTAAAACACTAAAGAATCGAAAATTAATGGTGATCTTATTTCCCTTCCCTTAGTGCATCTGCATCTGCGCCATTGCCGCCGTTTCGGCCAGTCCCTATGGAGGATCTCGCGGTGGATACGGCGCCCCCGTCGGCGGCTATGCCTACCAGGTGCAGCCTGCCCTGACCGTTAAGGCCATCATTCCCTCGTATGGCGGCGGCTACGGTGGACACCATCAGGGCGGTTACGAGTCGGCTCCTCTGGCCCTGGCCCACTCTGGCCGATCCGGTTACTCCGGCTCTGGCTACGGCGGTGCTCCGCCAGTCGACCGAGAGGCCATTGCCCTGGCCAAGCTCGCCCTGGCCGCTCCCAGTGCCGGCGGTCCTCTGGTCTGGAGGGAGGGACCTCGCTATGTGGAGCGCTCGTATGAGCCCAGGGGCTACGGACCCCGTCAGGAGTACGCTCGCGGCGAGGAGGCCAAGGGTGCTTCCGCGGCAGCTGCCTCCAGCTCCGTGGCTGGCCAGAAGGGCTACAAGAAGTCCGGCTACTAAGCGGGAAGAACACAAACAGTGATCCAGTTACTTACCTAAGCGACTAGGCCTAAATAATAAAACCAAGAAACATCAAGACTTAAATTGTGACTGTGTTTATTTTTTCTTTATTATTTTATTTAATTTTATTGAGATTTTATTGAGTATTTATTTATTTATTTATTTAGTATTTCTTGGGGCAATTATTTCAGCTGCTTTAACTTTGCTGAATTGCCAAACAGCCAACGAGACTTTTGCCTTGCTTAAACTATAAGACTTGGAGCCCCCAGAACTTGGCTTGGTCTTTAAATTAAATGAAAAAGTTGGCTATATTTGCCAAGTTGAGAAGATTATTTCATAGGTAGTATGTAGTTATAGGCTCTTTTAATTTATTAATTAAACAAAGCTACATATGTACTTTAAAGTCTACAAGTTAAAATCAATTTTAAAACATTATGGGACTCGATTTACATTTTAACTTATCAACATAACAATTTTCGTTCAGTTATTGACTTGTAATAATTTCTCAAGTTTATAGGTAATATTATATTTGACCTTTAAAAGGTATTATAAATCATTTATAATACTTCTACAATATATAAAGTCAATCCTTGTAATTAATCATATACCATCCTGACATTCAAGCCAATATTGGCCAGGAACCAAGCTAGTTTTAGCCATAACTTACACGTTTTTAAAACACAACCCATCCGTCAAGCATTACCCCAAGAATGTGAAATACGAAAAGTCAATTACAACAAATTTTGGAGTTTATTTGAAAAACAAAGCGTCCGTCGCCTCCCCTACCGACTGAGAGAGTCGCGTGTGAGTGTGTTTTTTGTGGAACTATCAAGACCGGGACTCGGGCCCGGGGCGCACCTCCGGAACAATGACCACATCGCGTAACCAAGCGATTTTATAATGGCACATGGAAATACATAAATCAAATGTGAGTATATTCCACTCGGCGGGGCAATTATGAAATGCGGTTTCGGGCTGAAACGGAGCAGTGTGTATATAGGTCACGTAGATATCCAGGCTGGGAAATTAACGTATAAAAGCGGGCGTTGGCTGACCAGTAAATCATAGTTTGATTGATTACCCCAAGCCAACAAAACTAACTAATTCACCATGAAGTACCTGGTAAGTTATAAGAGAACTATAAAAGGAAGTGGCAGCCAGCTAATCCTCCGGATGTCCTCTATCCTTAGATTGTCTGCGTCTCCCTCGCCCTCTTCGCTTACATCAACGCCAGTCCGGTGTACGGCAACCATGGAGGATATGGTGGTGGCTATGGCGGCATCCCTCGCGTCGTCTACGAGGAGCAGCGCCCCTACGGCCGTGGCTACGGACCCCGTGAGCTCAGGTCCTACGGAGAGCAGCCCAGTGCCTCTGCTGCCGCCGCTGCTTCCGCCGCTGCCGTGAACCGTGGCAGCTACCGCTCCTATGCCGTCCCCAGCTATGTGATCGACGGCGGTGATGTTGGTCACCGTGGACCCTGGGGACACGGTGGTCGCGGTGGATACTAATTCTATCGAACTTGTTCAGTTCCTCGAGTGGCTGTCACAGCGAAACTCTGAGAATCGGCGAATAAAAGAACACCTTGAACGCAATGGAAAATATTGAACAAAATTTATATTGAGTCTTGTATTTAGCGGGGGCGGTGGCGGGTAATACCCACTCTGTGGCATACTTTTCAGCGAGATTGGCTAAAGACTGTGGGCTTGTCTGGGCTTATATGCCAGGCACAAGTTGAGTCCGGATATTGGGTGACTTTCCCAGAAACCTTTACACAGAAAAAGATCTACGTGCACATATAACTTTAACTTGTTGATATTATTTGAATTATTATGGCAAAATATATAAAACAATGACATGGCTTAGAAACATAAAAGAATACATTTTTCTGCTTTGGATTTCGCTTTTAATTTTCAACTTTATGTTATAATAGTAACGAGTTATAAAGACGAAAAGACCTAAACAAATGTTGGTACTACCTCCAATCTGTGTTGTTTATTATAGAACAGAGTTTCAACCGATTTTCATTTATTTTCACAGAATGGTTGATCTTGCTTCAGGTTTTCCTTAATTTTACATAAATGTATAGCTAATTACATACAATTTTTAAGCTTTTAATTATCCGTATTATTACCATATATAAGGTGTTATTAAATAATATAAAGTTAGTAATAAATTTGATCTCTTGACTTTTAAAATGATTTCAATGCAGATTGTAAGAGGTCTTAAGCTGGCTAGACTTTGTTGACTTCCATGCTTAACTCAATCATTTTTCATATCAACATTCGTAATTTGTTTACTGATCTTTTTTGTTTATTGATATAATATTGATTGTTCTATTTTATTGAAACATTTTTGAAAAGATTGTTGATGAAAGACTACTCCTAAAGACTTGGGAATAATGATTGCTGATTGATATTTGCTTGAACTGAAAGTAAAATAGCCGAAACTAGTATCTGCTTATTTGGTTATATATTTTTTAGAAGAATACAGTTTTCTGCAATGAATAGAATTGCTCGTTTCAGAGTAATAATTGTTTCAGAACCAATCTTAAAACTGTAAGCAATTTAAGATTATTTTCTAAGTGGTAAGGAAACTTTTCTAATTCAAAATTCTAATTCTAATTAAATAATAATTTTAAATTTGTTTAATTAATACCAACTTCTTCAGCAGAAATAACTTGGTTAAACCCTGCCGTTCCCCCAATCCGGCCGCATGCCCTCACGCATCCCACAGCCAATGAAGCCACCACCATCGATATGGGGTCATCCGCATCTGCCGCCCCCAGTGAAGGTCGGAAGCCAAGTGTCTGTATCTGGCTGCTGGTAAACAAACCTGGCCAACCGAACAACCTGCTCAATCCAAAACGAGTCGAGCGCGGAGCGGCGGTATCTCTGGCTAGGGAAATGCGAACAACTCGCAGAAAGTCGCCCAGCGAGCTGGCCGAGAAGAGCCGGAGCAGCGGGCTCTTGAGCCGTGATAAATTTCTGGGCGAGATCACGTTTCGAGTGCAACAATTATTTTGCTTATATAAAGAAGTGTGCTTGCCATTTAATTTGTTAATTGTGCCAACTGTGTCGAAACCCAGACAGCATAGCCATGAACAAGTTCGCTGTAAGTAGACTCGCGTCCCTGAAGACTTCCCTGAAGACTTCCCCATGACCGTGACCGGGACTTAACCCACTCTCTTCCCCCTCTCTTGCAGACCCTCGCGGTTCTCTTCTGCGCCTGCATTGTCGGCTGCTACGCCAACTACGGCGGCTACGGACACGTTGGCTACGGCCAGGAGAGGTCCTCCGGATCTGCCGGTGCCGCCTCTGCTGCCAGCTCGGCGGCTGCCGCCGGCAACGAGGGTCGTCGGGAGCGGTATGAGCGCCCCGTTGAGATCATCGCCGGCGGACACCGTGGAGGCTACGGCCAGAACCACGAGATCCTGCGCCCCATCCAGATCGGCGGCTACGGACACGGACTGAGGCACGAGCGTCGCGGACCCGGATATGGCGGCAACAACTACAACCGCGGCTACGGACCCCGCTGGACTGTCCAGCCTGCCGGCGCCACCCTGCTGTATCCCGGCCAGAACAACTACCGCGCCTACGTCTCGCCCCCGGAGTACAGCAAGGTGGTCCTGCCCGTCCGCGCCGCCGAGCCGGTGGCCAAGCTCTACGTTCCCGAGCACGGCTACGGCCAGGAGTACCGCGAGCAGCGCCCGTACGGCGCACGCCGCGGCGGCTACTAGGCGGCTACTTTATCCCAGCCACCGGCCACCTAGGCGGATACTTGATCTGAGCCTGGACGTGTACATAATAAACCAAGAATGAAAAAAACATATATTTTTCGGTCTAATTAATATTTGGGGGCTTTATATCTCGGGGAATACAATTTTCGGGGTTTCGTTGCTCAAATGCAGCTGCAGCAGCTGCTGAAAATTGCAGCCACTTGATTGCAGCTCCCCACGGGAATGTCTTTGAGTGACATTGACCGGAGGCAGAGCGGCGAACGTGCTCCGGATTTGGATTTGTTTACTCCGGTTCACTCACAAAGCGGGAAGCCGCCGGAGGAGGAGCCGTAAACATTCAATTGCCAATTCAGTCGGTCAATAATCTTGCGGCGAGAAAGTGCCAGAGGTTCGCCGATTGCCGCGCACATTTTCTGGCTGGTAAGCAAACACACTTCTGCTGACTTGTTTGGCCCGAACTCTTGGCCATTTCGCCACCTTCGCTTGACATTCGAGTCGGTGAATCATACCGAGAATTCTTGGCTCGATTGCGGCACAGTTCTGTTGAATTTGAGACTTTAAATTGAGACTGCGTTGCGCATTGCTTTGTGATTTATAAAGTCTGTTAGTTACGCGGGTTTTTCTCTTAAGAAAAATATTTTTTTAAGTTCTAAATAATATGAGCGATGTAATCAAAGATTATGAGAAAGAATAACTCGATTTAATAGGGTTTTTTGCTAGTTTTTCTGTTTATAATTGATTAGAAAACCTCTTGATAGTTTAAACTATTATTTTTATGAGCTTTTACATAGAAAAATTACAGCATTATTTTATATTTGGAAAAATAAATTATTAATTATATTTGTAAAGGTTTTGGAATTTATTATAATGGTGCTAATGCTTGAACTCTTTTAAAACAAAACTAACACGAACAAGTTGTTAAATTTAAGATCCAATTGAAATCTTTAATATTTTGTCAAGATTTTTATTTGATTAAAATTTCAAATAAAAGCCTGGAAACTTGAAAAAAAATATAAATTCTAAACTCCATAGTTTTTTTTAATGAAAATATTAAAATTTTGTGTTTTATGTATTCTTCTACAAGACTTTTAAAATTAATTCCAAATTAATAGTTTAAAATAAGATTTATTATAAGTTTTCTCTTAGGTGGAATTTAATTTGTATAAAGAAGCCTATCATTTAGTAACAATTAATTTATTAAGTATTAGTATTAAGTATTTATTAAGTATTACACTCTTGAATTTCCGGGGTACACATTAACAAGTCAAACATATTTCTTGAAACGTTTTTAAAGAATTAAGTCACTCCAGCTCCCAAACGAAACAAAGCCCACTGGCCATGCCTGCGACAAAAGAAGCTATCAAGCCGAGAAGGTGAGTTGGCTCAGGTTCCGGTTCATTGATCGGCGGCTTAACCCCTACGCGGCCCCAATGTCCGATGCGTGCACGGCGGGATGGGGTGGGAATGGGGATGGGGATGGGATCGGAGTAGAGTGGAGCACTTCGGGCAAAGCCCCGATACCGCACACACCAGCAGCCAGCAGCCAGCGGAGCGTGCCGAGCCGGGGGAAGTTGCTATCAATGGAGAGCTTCTCGGGCGGGGCCAATTTGGCGCGCATTTTCAATGAGCATAGAAATTGGAGACGATCCGGACTTATCGCGGGGGGATGGAGATGCTGGCTGCCGCGGCTGACGGCCCCCCGAAAGTGACTGGCCACCGAGCGGGGTTTGGTCACGTCTGGGGAGCTCACAAATCGCTGGCCAGCTCAAATGGTGTTGCTATAAAAGCAATTTGGACACACGCTCTGGCTAATTAGTTTTCCAACCAGTCTGCTCCTCGCACCACACCGCCAAAAACTCGAAAAAAAAATCCCAGCCATGTCCGCCAGCCTACGCCTGCTCTGCCTGATGGCCTGCTGCCTCGCCGTCGCCATGGCCCACCGGCCCAGCTACCGCAACTCCGGATACTCTGGATACGATGTGGTCAAGGCTGCCGAGACCGCGGAGGCCCAGGCCTCTGCTCTGACAAACGCCGCCGGAGCAGCTGCCTCCGCCGCCAAGTTGGACGGTGCTGACTGGTATGCCCTCAACCGTTATGGCTGGGAGCAGGGCAGGCCCCTCCTGGCCCGTCCCTATGGACCTCTGGACAAGCTCTACGCCGCTGCCCTGCCCCCGCGTTCTTTCGTGGCCGAGATCGATCCAGGTTGGTTTGATAATCTAATAGGGTTTAAAATAAATAACTAAAAACTAAAATTGAGTTTGATTTGAAAACTAATCTAACTAAAATCGTTGTATTTCTTGATAATTAAATTCATTTAAATCCTTAACTATTACCTAATTTATAGTATAATTCATCTAAGATTATCTTTACTTATTATCGCTTCTTTTTCTTAATTTCAGTCTTCAAGAAGAGCCACTACGGCGGTGCTTATGGCCAGAAGTCGGCGGTTCTTAACACCGAATCCAAGTTGGCCGTTGCGGCGATCTAAGAGTTGAAGTTGAAAAGCTCAGAAAGTCTTAATAAATAGTGATAGCTTAAAGCGAGATATATGGTTTTATCTTATTGGGAATGGGAATCGATCTTTGATCGCAAAAGAGGGACAGAAATATCCAAGAGATTACTCTAAAGTATTTATGTATCCAACATAATTCTATTGGTCCTTGAAATATGTCTCATAAAAACAACTCAAACTTTAAAATACTTACCAGAGAAAATTAATTACCTGAACTTGCTAATTAACTCAAGAAACCAAACTGAAAATGATTATTAAATAGGTAAAAATCCCCACAATACCTTGATATTCGAACCCCTTAGTACAATTGATTTTCACTTATCGTTTCTTATGTGTTATTATTATGTATAGAATTTCGTTTTTATTGCAAGATACAAAGTAAAAAATGTGAAATTTGCTCAGTTTTGTTGATGTTGATTTAATGTAAAATTCAAATTCGTTACGAGCACACAGAAATTTACCTACTAAACATAAAGTGAACTAAAAACAAATAGTAGAAGCGGTTGTAACTCGGTTAACTCGATGCTGCTGTGGCGTGCTTAGTGGTTATTCTCATGGTGACGACTAATCCGACTTCGGATTGGATCCAAATCGAAATCCAAGTCCATCGAACGTTATTGTTCAGCCAACTCTCGTTCTCTCATCTCTACGTACAGTATATATAGTATATAGTGTATGGTATATAGCATATAGTATGTGGTATACGGTTTATGGTCTGTCTCTATCGCTAGCAAAACTCTGCCAAGTTTTCGTTGATTTGTTTTTATTTTGTTTTTAGGTTTTCAGGTTCATTATTTTAATTAAATTACATGAACTTCAAAATAGTATTATTATTTTATAGATAGGATGTGTAGTGTTATGTATTTATAGTGTGTAGCCTATACGAGCCCCGCCGGTGTCCACTGGGTTCTTGGTCGCTCCATCCGGCGTTGGGGGTGACAAAAAAATTTAAATTATAAAAACTTTCTCACGCAATTCTCGATCTCGATCTCGTCGTTCTCCACTCCGAGCTCCGATCTCCGATCTCCGCCAGATCGACTGTGAAATGATCTCGGTTCGGGTGCTGGCGTTGGTGCTGGTGCTTCGCACTCTATTCGGTGATCGTCCTTGTGGTCTCCTGGATGTACACCTGGGATCCGGGCACCGTCGAGGTGGTGACGAACGTGCGGTGCTTGGCGCGGATCAGGTTCAAGTTGGACTCGGCCACATCGGCGCGATCCTCGGCAGCCTCGAGCTCCCGCTGGAAGCGGCGGACACGGGTGGTGGTCTGCTGGGAGGCGCCCTCCGACTCGCACAGCTGGCGGCGGTAGATGTTGATCTTGGCAGTGGACTTGTCCAGCGCGTCCTGCAGCAGGATGATGTTCTTCTGGTCCTCCTCGCACTGCACTATCACCTCCTTGACGGTGCGCTCCTTCTTGCGCAGGATCTTGATGGTCTCGGCGTGGCGGCGCTTCTCCTCCTCCAGCTCCAGCTCCAAGTCGCGGATGCGGGCCTCCAGCTTGCTGATGATGCGCTTGCTGCCGGCGACGGCGTTCAGCTCGACCTCCTCCAAGCGAATGGACAAGTTCTGGAGGGGATTTGGGATTTAAAATGGGTTAAAAAATGTGTGAAAATTGTGTTTTATCTTCTCTTTTCTTAAAGGTCTGAACCACCCACCTTGACTTCGACTTCCAAGGACTTCTTGATGGTCTCCAGCTTCACGATGCGCTCCTGCTCCTCATGCACCTGCTCGACGACGTGCTTCAGCTCCACCTGGACCTTCTGGAAGCGCTCGTCGCTGATGCGCAGCTCCTTGGACACCTCCTCGTAGTCGGAGGCAATCACGGTCAGCTCCTGCTCCAGCTTGGACTTGATGGAAACCAGGTTGACATTGGAGGTGGTCAGCTCGTTGATGCGAGTGCTGGCCTCCTCGTACTGCAGCTCGACGGTGCGCTTGGCACGGTTGGCGCTGTCCAGGTGGGAGCGGACCTCCTCCAGCTCTCCGTTGAGTCCGGCCAGGCGGCGCTGGGCGATGCCGTACTGGTCGAGGGTGGCCTGCAGCTGGCGCTGCACATCCTCGTAGTGGGCCTGGAGCTCGGTCAGCTGCAGCGACTGCTTCTTGATCACCTTCTGCAGGTCGATGTTGGTCTTGTTGGCCACATCCAGGGACATCTCCAGCTCGGTGATCTGGATCTGCAGCTTCTTCTTGATGCGGATCACCTCGGACTTCAGCCGGGTCTCCGCCTCGATGACGCGAGCATGGAGCTGCTCGATCTCGATGGAGGTCTGCTTGCTGCAGTATGGAAATCGGCATTATAGATCGGCAGTATGCAAAATATATTCCCCCCAATCGATATCGAGAGATCCCCCCCATTGGAAGTATTAGCCCCAGAAACACGGCGGCGGCGGCGGCGATGACCCTCTGAGGTTTCGCTTTGCTGGCTCTATTTTTGGCCCCAATGTCTGACCCACAAACTGCATTTTTCGCACCACTCAGCAGTCGAGCAGCACTCGCTCAGGTGGTGCTCTGGCATTGTCAAAAATGCTTCATTGTTTCGCCAGCCCCAGCATTCGCATTCGAATTCGCGAATTCGCGAATTTCGGTGTATTTTTACGCATGATAAAGACATCGAACTTGTCACAAATAGCTTGGGGCTTACATGCCAAAGTATTTGCTAAGTAGTTCCTTTTCCCCTGAGTTTTCTTTTTCTTTGGGTTTTTTTAGGGTAAGTGCATCATGCGTCTATTCTTGGGCGTAGGTGCACTCGTCTTGCCAACTAAATTTGAGTAGTGTCTGCCTTTCTGAATACTCTACTTGATTCACTTTCTAAATTGATGCTAAGATCTGGCTATTATAATTACTATGACTAACTAATTATATTTGTTCTGCTTGAAAAAGGTAGAAAAGGTAATAGCATTGTGTTTATAAGAAAATGATTATAGAACATATTATAGAAATATTCCTCCAATTCCCTTCTATTAAACGAATTTTAAAGAATATATTTATCCTTAATTGGAAAAATCTTATGGAATCTTCTTAAAAATTACTGCCTATTTCTAATAAGTATTAAATTTTATAAAAAGTAATTTATCTCTTGAAGTTAGATACAAATACTAAACCTCTCAATAGGTATTATATATTCTATACTATTCATATAGTTCCTTTACTCTCTAATACAAAAGGCTATTGATTTCTAGGAAGTTATTGTTCAGATAAATAAATAAGTTAGTTAGGAAACAGAGTACCTCACAATTATATCATAAAACACGAGGCAGCATCTGCCAGAAATTCTTCTCTCCGATGATCTTTCTGTTCAGTTGAATGCTCTGATATGTTTTTTTTTCTTATAAAGGCCCCCCGTGTCTTGGTTACTTAATCTTAAAATCGTGTGCTCATTGCTGTCGCCTTGCCAAGGTATTTGCCTTGTCTCTATGTCTTAGCTACAAAACTTAAGTATTCCCATTTAGATTTTAATTTTTCCCTGCCATTGTTTTCAATGTTTACGCAAAAATATTTGCTGGTTTCTTTTTTTTTCGCCTTCGTTTTCGTGATTGTTTTTGCTGTCATGCGCATCAGTTTTCTTCGGTTTGAAAATAAAATAAATCTCTTGTCGAATTTGAAGGACAAACCCGCAACAATAGTTGGTCGGGCCATCTACGCGCAAATCGGACGGACAGCCTCGAAATACCTCAGGTGTGGGTGGGAAATATGATCGGAGTGATGGGGTTTGAGATCCTCGAAATTTGGGGTTGGATTAATTCTAATTCTATAATCTAAGTAAAAATGTTTAGCGAAAATCTAGAGGTTCTACTAAATAATTGATTAGTTCTTTGGCAAATAATTAGAATATAATTACAATGAATAGTTTTCCAATCAAAACAAGGAATTTAATAATAGAAAATAAATAACTAATTTGTATTTTTCCTAATTATATCTTTAAAATTACCCCTTTTCTTAAATAAATAATTTTAATTTCCCAATTATTCCCTAAAATGGGGGAAATACTCAAATAAATATTTTTAATTGTTCCAATAGCCCTTAAAATCTTCTATCTGATCAAAGCTCAACTTGGGCCATATTTTTCTGACATTGTTGGTAATTAATTACCAAATTGCTGGCGATTTTCGGCAATTAACCGTGCTCAAATATGCTGTGCATATTTTCTACATAAATAATTCGCAGAAGACTGCACAAGAGACACAATGGGGAAAAGAAGGCCCAACTGAGTGAAGGAAACAAGACCGCAAACTGAGAGAACTCTAGAAACGAAAATACATTTTGTGCCAGACAAGAAACGCGAAATAGACAAATAGAGATGGCACAGGGACAGGGGTTTCGTTTTTCGGGGGAACAAGAGGATGTGGTTCTAGGATGCTCAGGCAAAAATTGAGTTGCAATTCAAAAATGTTCGCATTTATTACAATTTCCCTGAATTTTTAGGCTACAAAGGAAAGACAAATCGTTTGCAACATGTTTGCATTGAAACGGATTTGATATTTACACGTTTTAAGAAATATTTCAACAATTACCACCTAAAAAGTGTCTAAATAATATAAAAAGACTTTCTTTCTTTTGTGATAAAAACCTTTTCTATACTCTAGAGTGTTTAAAGTTATTATTCTGACAAGATATAGGGGACAGCTATGTTTGATTTTAATTGGACAGACATTTCTGTAACACTCCTGTCGTTCCATTTCTAAAAAATATATTCTTCAGAAACATTTCTTGATTATATAGAGAGATAAACATTACTGAACCTCTATGTAATTTTCTGACTTCTAAGTATCCTTTAGAAAACATTCTGAGGAAAAATTTTGATAAAGTTTTGAATAGTTTAAAATATGATGTTATTTAAACTGAAAAAAATTATTTATTCACTTTTTATAGGAGTTTTCAAAGGTTCTTTGAATACCTTTTTATATCGAATACTTCACACAGTAAAACTGATACCAAAAACTATCATTTACACGCTTTTAGATATATATTTTTGTAGGTCAAAATATATTTAAGATTCCTTTTTTGCGTAGAATCTAAAACTTCGATTGAAGATGAGAGCGGAAAGGGAGGGACTAAGGGAGGAAGGGGACAACCCAGCCAGGACTCTAGTGCTTCCAATACACATAGCTGTAGTCCTTGAGCTTGGGATGGGTGCGCAGGACCTTACGGCAGATCCAGCACTTATCCTCGATACCGCACCTGCTGTCCGCGTAGAACTCGACGGTCTTCTGGTTGAGCGTGGAAAGCTGCCGCTTGACGTTGTGCAGCGAGGAGGAGACGCGATGGTCCAGCTTGTCGACCAGCCGGTCGTCCATCAGCTCGATGTGGAGCGTGTGGGCGCGCACCTGGCCATCGCCGTACGGCGACGATGACCGGGAGCGCATTCGGGAAACGGCACGGCTGGAGCGGACCAGAGACTGGGCCATGAAGTTCTCCTCCTCCTGCTTGGCGGACTTGATGTTCCGCTCCGACTCCGAGAGCAGTGCCTGGGCAATGGCACTGGCGGACTTGCCGCGAATCTGGCGCTTAAAGTCGTCCGACATCTGGTCGATCTCGTTGTCCAATTCTATCTTACGGATGCGCTGCAGTATCTTCTGCGTGTCGCGTTTGATCAAATCCTCGAGCTCCTCCTGGCGGCGGCGGCGGCGCTGGCGCGATCTCTCGACAACTGTGTCCGGTTCAAGGTGCTTCACGACTCGCGTTGCGTCGACGAGCTTCTGCACACTGAACGGCGATCGCTTCTGGGCGCGAAAGCTGAGCAGAATCTCGTCGGCGCGCGCGGCGCAGGTGCGCGAGAGCCGGACGATCTCGTCGGCGTTGTACTGTCGCACCGCGTTCGAGGAGCGGTACTGCTTCAGTCCCCGCTCGCTCACCCAGGGCAGGTGGGGCTTCTTCACCTCCAGCCCCTTGGCCTTGGCGTCCAGGTAATCCAGCATCGGCTGGTAGAAGTTCATGGTGTAGCCATAGTTGTCCTCGTAGGTGTTCGCGTGGTGCCGGAAGCGGGAGGGCCGCTGCTGCAGCGCCAGAGACATGGTTTCAGGGGGGGGATTTCTCAGGGAGGGGTACGGGTATATGTGCTAATGTATGTGCGCCTAGAGAGTACTCTAATTAAAGCTACAACTGTCGCCGCTTTGTCGCCTTGTCGCTTTGGGTTCGCCTCGCTCCTTCCTCGGGTTCTCTTCGGGTTCTCCTCTCGGCACTTCCTCCCTCCTCAGTTGGCAGCTCGGGCTGCTGCTTTGCAAATAAATTTTCAAATTTGTCGAAATCTATAAAAAGATTGCATTTCGTTCGTTCAGCTGTTGGCATCGGGCAAGGTATGAGCATAATGACGACAATAACATCGCCATTATCATTATTTTCATCGTCATTATCACCGTTCGTTGGCAGTCAATGGTGGGCTGTACCATGATTGATTCATTCTGGCAGCGAGCTCATAGACAATGTCATAATAGCTACAAAATTTATGCAATAGCCATGAAGGCCTCGAGTATCTAGGGAAAGCCATCGAAATCGAGAGGAAATATGCTTGATTTATCATTTTAAATCATGATTATTGAAGATTTTTATAAATAAATAAGTAATTCATTTAAAATATGTCCAAAAGTGAACTCTAGATTGTTTAGAATGTTGGAAAAGTAAGTTTCATATCTAATAATTATTAATAAATAATATAAAGTATAAAGACTCCTTTATAAATATTTTTGGAAGCTATTTATGTAATTTCTTAAACAAGAATCATTAAATTTAAGTTAAGGTTTCTGTTAGCAGCGTAACACTTCCACTCAAAGTGAGAAATCATTTCACAATATCACTAAATTGACGGAAAATCTCTTTATAATCATTTAAAGACAAAGTCTAGCTTAAGAAATCAAGAGTTTTATCATCAAAAGGTCTCTAGACACTCTCATCTCAAGAGCTCAGCTTAAATGAATCTTCACCTAGATCTAAGATCTCTCCAATCACAGCCAAACACTGGTCACCAACTGGAATGATATAGACGCTTTCCACATACCTCTTGCTGGAGAGAAATACCTTCTTCAAGTCGAAAGTTTTCTCAATGGGATCTTTCGATTTTCAACAATGAACCCACACACTCTGATTGTGTAATCGCAGCAACTGCGCAATTTTCTAAAGGGGTTTTTTGAAAGGGTTTCATAAAAAGTTGGATAATATTTAAGAAAATCTGCACATCCAAACTCACTTCTCGCTTTGAGCCTGAGATGCGGGCGTGGGATCAGGATATATATGTATAGCCTGGCTCCTGAACAGAAAACTAATGCCGTTGCTTTTTGCGCGACTAAAGAACTCGAACTGAATGCTAATGGCTAAATGGGTCAGTTCGCTATCAATTGTGTTGGCAGTGAAGATCGATCGAGAATCAATCGATTGATTTCCCCCCTGAACCCCGAATGCGGGGCCTTGCTGCGTGTTTTTTTTTT
>JAEIIF010056121.1:0-22609 GCA_018874455.1 Drosophila trapezifrons | reverse complement strand
TGCGTTGCAAATATCATGGCAAAATTATAATACCCTCTGCAAGGGTATAAAAAATGAAAATGTTTTGTGGCTTTCGCCCAAAGGACGCGTGGCATCATTTTTTGTTATAGCAAAAAGCATACAGAGGAAGAAATGTAGAAACAAAATGTAAAAAAATATATGGGAATACCTTTATGCAACACAAAAAGTTTTTTTAGATCAAGTGTAACTCGAAGGGAGGGAAGAAAGAAGGAATTTGTCCTGAATAAACTTATATAAATCTTTATAAATGTATTTGAATTTATTAAAAAGGCTTTTTAACCGACAGAATAATTGCATCTTGTTTTCGAAATAAACTTAGGATAAGAAATATTATTGTAAAAATTGTTCAATCTCTGTTTAACTCAATTGTTTTATATTTCTTATTTATTTATTTTTAATTGGCTTATTCTGATAGATAACCCCTTCTTCTCACTTTGAGGTCTCATAAGCTTGACTTTGTAGACTGAAACTGAGACTGAGCAGTAGCAAAAACTGTAGGGAAAATCACTTAAAGATTTTTTAGATACTACGACCAGACTTTGAAGTAAAATTGTTTTGGAAGTCAACATTCTTCATCATCAATAGCTCGAAGTTACTCGAAAATAAATGAGGCTGTCTTAAGTTAGAAAAAAAACCTGCAAATTCAATGATTAACTAAAAAAAGTAGATATATTTCTTGCCTTTATAGAAATGTTTAATATTTTTTAATGTCTTTTTTTGGGAACAGGGAAGAGTAAAGCCCTAAGGATAACTGAGAAATGGTACTAAGCAATATAATACAAAAACTGCCTATAATTATTTTCGTGCAGCGATTTATTTAAAGTAATAAATTTAGCAAAAAGCTTCCGTTCTTTTGTAAAACTTTTCGCTGTGCAGGAAAAAATGTTGAATGGTGGCAATAAAAACGCACGCTGATCGGACGCGATTGTCGGGGTCTCTAGCCAGCAGATGAGGATGCAGATGCAGATGCAAATGCAGATGCTGCTGTGGCCGATGTTATTTTCCCGATGACCGCAAACAGTCTAGACCAAAAAGAGCATGTCCTGCGAGAAAGGACAGCGGGACAGGACGGAGCCGTGCGTGCCGCGTTCTTTAATTTTCAGCCAGCGAGCCAGCCAGCCAACCGATATCCGGGTAATGAAGGATCCAATATACAGAAAGCAAGCTCCAATACGAAATACGAATAATTTAAATATTTAATTAACACATTCCGGCGGCCGGGAGACGCCATCGTCGCGCGTGTGTGTGCAATTAATGCGGGAATAGGCGCAATTAAGTTTGTCGCAGTTCGCTCGAGCAGGGATTGTTGCTGGGGCTTATCTGGTGATTCCGATCGAGCTTCAACCGGGCACTTCACCTGGACTCCTCCAACCAGCTTCGGGCTACGCAACGTGCTTCTTGTTTGGCCATCGTAGCAAACGGGGATGTGTGCCGGCGGTGGCGGCTGGCCAAAGATTTATCTGCATCCGGTGTCCAGTTACCATGGACACTCGGCCAGGGCCTCTCAACCTCTCTGGGTTTGAATGATGCGCATCTCGGGCATTTTGGAAGTAAATTTGTGTGCAAATGGGCTTTTTATTTGGCTCATGTTTCCTCCGGCCATGGCTGTCTCCACTCGGCCTCAGAATGCGCCGTCTCGTATCTGCTGGATACCTGTGCTCTCGAGCCTCCGATCCCGATTCCGATCCCGATCCCGAGATCGCATTCAAACTCGTCGTAGTTCGCTGACATGAGCGGTTGCGGAAATTCGCCATCGCTGAGATCATGAAGCCAACATATGATAGGCGATTCATAGGCTTCCTCTTTGTGCCCCAAGTCTCAGTCCCAGTCCCAGTCCCAGCCCCAGTCTCAGTCCCAGTCCCAGACCAAGTCCCAGTCATGTACCATGTCCATAAATATGCCCATTCAGATCGCTGATGGCACTGGCCTCCGAACGGGGGCCTCCGTTTTTCAAGTTTATTTGCGCCATTGCTGGCTAAAGCGCCTCGTAAAGAGTCTAAGCTAAATGCTGATGACTTTGCTGCGAGATTTTTCATCAATTAATATTACCCATTAGTTTTTAAGGCCTTCATTTTATATGCAGTATTAATACTAATTGGCAAGCAATTTGTTAAATCATTCGCTTAATGCACGGCCAAGAATGCTACCGTTTTAAAAGCATTATGAGTGATTAGCAGCAATAAAAAATAAGTTGTTAATTAAATAACTTAAATGCAGGTGAGCTAATAGGCGACAGATACATTTTTCAAGACTTACTTGACTTTAAGAGTATGATTTTCATACTTAACTTGATCTGCTTTCAGCTGGTTTCTATAAGAAATAAGTATGGATTATTGAAAGCCAATCAATAGTTGTTAGATACGGTTATTGAACATTTTGGTAATTTAATATTTGAAGCAAGGATTAAATGGATTTTAGTTTGGGGATTTATTAGTCTTAGGCATTATTACTATTTAAAATTGAAAGCATAGCTTAAGCTTCTTTTAAAGAATTTATTTAATTGTATTAAATCTGTATCTGTATCTTCCTTAAACAAGAAAAAAATCACAGGAAGAGCAGTTTCCGAAAACTGATGAAAAACTTAATGCAATATTTCGGCATTACTTGGATCACCTGAAAGGATTTCCGCTGCGTTACCTTCACAATCAGCCAGGACCAAACTGATACCCATACCTATGGAGGTAGGCAACTAACAAAAAAAAGCATGGCTCGCAGAAAGGACATCGGCCGAAAGTTGGGAGGGGAAAAGTCATTTGCTTGCTCGTCCGACAAGATGTTTGTTCGTTCGGCAAAATAAAGTACACACTGTCTGGTCGGAAAAGGGGCGTAGAATCCAGGGGAAGCAAGGGGAGGGGAGGGGGCTTAGCGGGGGCCGTTGAGCTGCCAGGGACATTTGGGATAACATGCGAACACGGCATATTTGCCGGGATACAAAACGCCAAACGCTGTCTTCCGACCACTCAGCCACTAGGTAATGAATGGATGCGCATGCATGACATGGATGCAATTTTCGACAAAGACCCGGCCCGGGCACGGGATAGGCCCTTTTCGGGGCTCGCCTGATTATCTCGTGTTCTGCGCAGCCATATACCCCATATACTCCATATCCCCATATCCTGGTACCCCAAAAAAACCCCACACCGCCTAACTAATATATGCACGGCAGTGCGTAGACATGAACGCACTCGTACACGGAGGAAAGTGAAATTGATAAAGATTAATTTAGTCGAAAATCATTCAATTTTAAAAGTCTAAAGTCAGTTGTTTTTTGGACATTGTTGATTAAGTCATTTTCCTTGACATTTTGAGCATTTTAATATTTATATTATTTATAGTTTATTAATATTCTTAAGACTTATATAGCTTATTTTTTTATAGCAAAAATAACAACTATCTATTTCTTTCTTATAATTATTTTCGTATAAACTACTTTTTTTCTTTGCATTTTAATGTCTAAATTAGTTATAATAGTTAATCTTGAACAATAACTTTCTAAAGACAAAAATTAATTCAAATATTATTTTTATGATATTTTAACGCTTGATAAAATGTATAGATAAATATAATTCCTTAAAAAGTCTCTTATAGAAGGGTGTTTGTATTTTCTGTGAATACATGATTACTTACAATGATTACTCTTGATTACATGGGGGGAGGGGATCAAAAATCATCATTACGTAATATATGGACAGACCTTATATGAATTAATTTTGTTTTTAATTTTTTAGCCGAAAAATTGCAGTAAATTTTAAAAATATGTCTACAAAAAGAATTTATGTACATTTTATAATCTATTACAGTTAAAAATCAATGAAAAATGTAACTCCCTCCGCTTTCTTCCTGTGCACTCATATCCACGAAAAGCTGTCTAGTTATTGGATCGCTTTGGGCCCTTTTCGGAGTCCTTGACTGGGAAGTGCTCTGCCTTTTTGATCGGAGGCTAGTTAATTGGCTATTTCGCCATCTCTATGGTATTTCTAAATTGGATCAAAGGTGTGATACGGCAGGCAGACACCCCTCTGCTACCCCATCCCCCACCCAAGGCCACCCACCCCCACTGGTTTTTCCATTTTTCCGGCCATGTGTACTAATTAAAAGCTGGCAAATTCGTGGCCCAAAAAAATAGCAAGGCTGCCGAGGCGAGCATTTTGGCCATATTTCGCGACAGGCCCCATAAGGGGGCGGGGCGTTCCAGTTGCAACCACAACCACCACCCACCGCCCACTCTGCGGCGGCAGCTGGAAAGAGCGGTGCGATGCAGGGCGCACACACACTGCCCGTCTCGTTCGCGCCAAGAGGAGAAAACCCGTTTTCCACTGCACATGCGCAACTTCCACTGTTCCACTGTTCCACTGTGCAACCCCCGCTCTCTCTCCTCCCTCCTCCTCGCCACACTCTGCGCGGCGCTCTCTCGCTCGCTCTCTTTGGCAGGAGTGGGCTTTTGGCCAAAAGCGAGCATGCAACACGACTAGTATGCGCTCGAACTCGGTAATGCGCACATCATGGGCGAGAGTGGGCGCGCAAGGTCGCAGCCGCCAGTGGGCGGCGGTGGGCGGTGGGTGGCACTGGGTGGCGGTGCCAGAAGTAAGCCAAAAAATCGCGAAAAAGCCAAAAGTGCGGGCCCCCGATTGGGCCACCTACGAGTTCTGCCATCAAAACAAACATAAACGGCGAACGCTAAAAAGTAACATTTCTTCGAGTGCCAAAAACCATCACAAAACGTCACGTTCCCGTCAGCGAAAACGTCTCGGTCTGCTGTCTTGGTTCTGTAACGCCTTTGACCTCCAAGCACGCCGAAGCTATACAAGTTGAGTTGTTGCCCCGTGCGGCGTGGACTTTGCACCCCGGCAGCCGGGCAGCTCATTTAACCTGGCCAAAACGGCCACTGTTGCCGGAACTACACGCTGCCAAGGCGCTTTCATGTAAGTATTCTTCAGTTCATTATTCCGTTTCAGTGTGTTGGAACAAAATAATGGGAAATACAAGGGTTTTATGCGATTAATAATTGCATTTTAGGATTGTTAGTATGCTAAAAATATTGCCAGTCCTTGTAGTCACCAAAATAATAAGGAAATTTGTTTAAAAACATTTTTATCTTATTATAAGAAAATTACTAAGAAACAAACGTTAGTGAAAATGAATATTATCAGTTAAATAATATACTAAATTAAATATCTTAGTGCCTTGGCGTACTTCCAAGTTTGTAAAAAAAAAAGAAATAAAGAATAGAAGAAATATAAAAATATTTAAAACTGGCTTATGCTTAAATTTTAGGACTTTCAAAGTTTACGTATATTTATATTAAATTAAATTGGGTTGGCAAAGAAATCCCTGATATTAGTATTTATTAATTTAAATTAAAAATAATAATTTCATATATTAAATATTAATAAAATAATAAATTAAATCAATACTCACAAAGTCGACTTTATCGTTCTAATGGTGCAGAATAAAAATAATTTAAAATACGAAAATGTTAAAGGGTAAGCTCTTAAAATATAAATATAATAAATACCATTGGTAAATACTTTAGATAAGAATTAATATTACCCACCCTCAGTCTCTAGTGTTATATTTGATATGATATCAAAACGTGACTAGTCAGATTCCGATAATGGTATTAAGCTGTAATAAACAAATTAACACACTTTATCGAATGTATTTATACTTAATCAGGAAAAGGGAAATATAAATAATAATACCTTTTGGGGTTATAAAATCACTTGCACTTATAAACCTGAAGATTAATTGCTAATAGCACATCTTAATACGCCTTCGTTTTTTATAAAAGTCACTAAAAATGTATGTGAAATTCTTGTTTATTTTAAATATAACACTTCTTTTATCACTATATCGATAATAAATTTAAAAATCAAATTTACAAGGACTCTTTTAAGGAAATGTTTGTTTCAACACTTTGGCTATCGTTAAAGCAGGTTACTTCCAAGACTTTTATTTAAAAAGCTTATCCAAATCAGCCCTCGTATCAGAGGTGCTGGACCATCGGACTGTTGCATATGTTTCCATAAATTTTCGCTGGCTACCAAAGAAATGCCATGCAATGGGTACAAAAAATAAAAGAAGAAAAATATATAAATGTGGGGAAAACAAAAAATACCTGACTAAGAGTTTTCTCCAGCGCTCTCTCGTTATTCCTATTTTTTATTCGTATGATGAAAAGCCACGCAACTATGCTCGTATGTTCGTCGCGTGTCTGGGACCATAAACAGAAATTGTTTCGCAAAACGCCTCCGTCGCTTTTGCGGGCGCACCATCGACATTGCAAAATAAACCTGCACAGAGCGAGAGGAACAACAACAAAAAATTATCATGGGCAAAATAATCGTATTCATAAATATGCTTTTCCATTTTCCCCACTATATATATATATATGAATAGTGTATATGGTATAGGGCACCCTTAGCCTAGGCAGCTATTCATCAGCGCATCATGTTTAAGCGTTCGTGGCGTCGATGATACAACCGATAAGAGACCAATTTCGCAATTGCGGCGCTGGAATTTTTAATTAGTCCAAGAAAGCCGCAGTCGCAGTCGCAGCCGGCTGTCGACTGTCGACTGTCGGCCAGGTAGCTCTCGTTAAGGCCAGAGCTGGAGAGGCCAGAGCCAAAACCAGTCGAGAACGAAACAATATCCTCTGAAGCGCACACGAAACGCGAGCAAAAATTTGCATACTACTCGCCGCTGCTGCGCTACTTTGAAGGTCCGAGGACGGACGGCCATAAAATGTATTAAACTAAAGTATGTGTTAAGTGCACATGTCACAGGTCGCATTCACTAGTGTTATGATTTATCTGTTTTACGGACTTTCATGACGTTTTGAATATATGCAAGGGAACTGACACACGCGTACTCACTAATTAGCCATGAATTAATAGGTGAAACCAGTCTGACAATTGTACATAACTTATGTTTCGCTTTGTCTTTTGCGATTTAAATAGTTTACAAGAAAGTAGCTATGGTGTCATGGGCACTTTTAATGAGAGATTAATGCATTAATGTACATAATTTGAAAGTGCGTATAGTCGTCTTGCTCGCACTTACGTAAAATCCTATGTCAAGCCTTTAATGAAAACTCTAATTAATGAAGTTTTTAATACAGTGTCATAACACCTGAGTATTTTTCATATTATATCGTATTTCTTAGGTTTCCAAGATTATTATTCCTATTTTTAATGTTATTCGGCGTTAATTTTATTACTTTATAATCTTTAAAGTGAATAAAATTACTTTAAAACCAATACAACTTTAATAAGGTTAAAGTACTTTTATATATGGAAAGAAAGATTAATGTTTAAAGCTTTTTACCTTCTCCAATTGTTACCTAAGCTGTTTTATTATTTTAATTACTAACTTATAGTGATTTCATATTGTTTCGCTATTATAATCCGTTTTATTTAAGCCACCCCACCTAGCGTTAACCAATCTTGTATTTAATTAAACAAAGAAACCAAATAATTAACAGTTTTGTTTAGTCTTCGAGACTAACAAGTATTTTGTTTCCGATCGTGGAATTTTCGACTGGCTAGACTTTGTGTGCGGTGGCGGTTAGGAAAAATTGGTGGTTGCCGGCTTGCCGGCAAGTATGGAAGTATGGAATAATTAAAAACAATTCAATTCGCAATTTGCACCATAATAAAATAAATTACATATTCATTTATGCAGAAATATAACCGCTAAACTGCAACTGCAACAGCAACGCCTGACTCCGGCTTCGGTTTCGGCCTCGTCTTTGGCCAGTTGGCCACATGCAACCGGATTGCACTTGGGTGCAGTGGAGCAAGAAGTTAGACCTACACGAAGGGTCGTTGCCTGCTTTCGGCTGTGGGAATCGCACTGTGTTGCATACTCGATTGATTGTTCCCAAATAGAATATATATATATTGGGCCAGTAGGATCCCTCTCTCCTCATGTCTTTGTAGAGCTTTTGTAGCCGCCGGTTTTGGGTCAGTTTCTACATTGTAGGAGCCCCTGAATATTCATAGTGCCGTCTAGGAGCGGGTCTACTTTGTCGGCATGCAACTATTTCTCGCGTTCGACTAAAATAGAATTTGTTCCATTTGATGGTAGACTGAATGCATCTACCTGACTGCCTACCTGTCTAGCTGCCATCCTCTCATATTTTTCAGCGAAATGAATTTTTATTTTAATGAAGAGCAGCGGCACTGCACGCACATTTCACTCCGAAGCCTTGTTATGGGTGTAAATTATTGCGAAATATTGCAAATTCGCTTCTGAACAAACATAACTTATTAATGCTTTCAACCCATTCTCACCATTAAATGTGGAATTAGTTTTGAGCGAAGGCAATGCAAAATTGCTGGGTGTGGATATTGTTATAATTATTTCTTTAATTTATATTATACTGTCTCATTAGTTTATTAATTAAAAAATGCAAGAAAAGAGAGCAATCTCGGGTCAGGCAATGAAAAATTGATAAAAATCTTTTCAGCAGTGATTTACAGGGATTTCATAAATAAAAAATCACTCAAGAAAAATAACGGCAAGGTAATATAATAAGTTAACAGTTTTTTGAACCAAAAACAAATACATAAATATATTTATTTGAGTTTTCTTGTCTTTTAAGGAAAAATGTAGTACAAAAAGCTAATTACAACCTTTTATAGTCTTCAAATTCACTTATTTACCAGCCAAGACTCTTACCAAAAGCGTCCAGCTATGAAAAGACCAACGATCAGCCGGAAAACGAGTTTAGTTTATTGTTTTTAGGGGTCGCTCTTAACGGGAGCCGCCGCTACCACAGAGTGTGTTTAGCGTTCGTGCTGGCGATTAAGCTGTTCATTCGCTTGGCACGCTTTTTGCACCGGCAACCCCTTGGCTATCATTAAAAAATACCAGCCTCCAATGGCAGGAAGTAAATGAAATGTTTTCTACAAAAATTCTTACATAATGTCTTTATTATCATCCCCAGCTAGGACCCAAAGGGGTGATAATTCATTAGCTTTGTTACTCTTTATGTGGCAAAAGAACTTTTCATTTTAATATTTCCATAGAACTAATTCAAAGTTCAAGTTAAATAAAAACTAAACAAGTTTTTAATCCATTTAATATACAATTAAACAGAGCTTTCCTAGGGTTAGGCTTTACAGAGATTTTAAAATCAAATTTAATTCAATAAATCAATTTAATTCCCTTTGCATTACCGGAAAATGAGCCTTTAAATTCCATTAAATTGGCCGCTTTAAAAACGGGATTCACCGTTGTCGATTATTTGCGGACTTGCAGCTTAACACTCTGTTGCCTGTTGTCCTTTTTGGCCAGGTAGACAGGGTGAAACAGGGCCAAAGCCAGGAGGTAAGGATGGAGTTGGGCCCGCAAAGGTCTGGCGCTTGCGGATGAAGAACAGTGAATTTATAAAAAAAATGTGAGTGCTTTCATTGATGTTGGTTTATCGGAGGTGGCATTCCCGGGCTTTTTACATTGTACATTCTGGCCATGAAGACCAACCTTTTATTTAAATGTTAACAATAAAAATGAATTTGCATTTATTGATTTTAAGCCAGTGGTGTTGGCTGCCGTCGTTGGGTGGCGACACTTTTTTAAACAGGTCATATCCACATCCACACCCATATCCACATCCACGTAGCGAATCAGCCGCAATCCCTGGCTATGTGTGCTTTTTTTTTTCTCACTCTCTCAGGGAGCAATGATTGAATTTTTGAATAGTTGGACCGGGCGGCTTTAATAAGCCCGTTTGGACACCATTATTGTCTTGAAGTTGGCCAAAAACGCAAAGGAGAATACACATACGCCAGCGCAGCAGACGTAATAAAGATCCTGCAGTGGCCGTTTGTTAAGCCTTTGTCTAGCAGCCATTTTAAGTGCCATAAAAAACTCCAAAAGTTGTAGGAACAATGTAGACAGCGTGTTTTCATTTTATGCGAATTAAGCTGCCACTTGAACAACTTTGCCTCCGACGGCGACGGCGACTGCGACTGGACCGCCGAGACCGAGACACTGACAACGTCACTGACGGTGGCAGTCCAAGAACAACACACAGTCGCACACACATCATCAGGAGCAGGGATTCATTCCACACGATGTGTTAGGAACACAGGATTGTCCATGTGTGGAAGGGACTCGGTCCGGATTTTTAATGAATTTTAAGAGCAGGGAATAGAGGCTTTAGCTGGGGTTTTAATCCATTTTTAGTTGATCTTTGGACTTAGGAAAGTAATCACGACTTCTGTTACATTTACAGTTTATATTTTTTAATAAAAAGCTAACTTTATTTTAATATTTCTCTCAATATATCGAATAATTTCACTTATAAGACATTCTAAATACCGCTGCACTTGCATCCCTTTTCGCTTATTAATCCCCTTACCCCTCTGGGAACATGCTGTAATTTTGCTTAAGTATGGAAAAATATTGTGGCATAATTTCAGGAGGATGCCAGGACATGGCCCGCCAGCATTTCCTACAGGGCACGAAGGACATCCTCGGCAACATCAAACGAGAGCGCCCACAAGGGATACAGTTGTTAACGTGGCCAAGGAGCAGCGCCGACTATGGCGGGTACAACAAACACAAACATGGCAACCGAGTGTCGTGAAGGCTGCAAAAGGACGAAGGACAACGGACGAAGGAGAGCACTTTATGTGCATATAATGTCCGCCAACACACGGACACACACACACACGACCACCTCGAGTACAGTGTCGGCCAAGTTGCGGGGAATTGTTAATATTGTCTGGGCCTGTAAGCAGCATTTACATGCTGGCCGACACCACGTACTACATACGTCCTGGCTGATGGACGGGCTTCTGCTCCTGCTCCTGCTGCAACTCCTGGTCCTGCCTCTGGTCCTGGCTCCTGCGGATGATGCCCGCTTTAAGTAGGCCTCCTCTGGTAACAGACATTGTTTTAAAAATATGTACATGCATGCACTTTGCAGATGTTGAATTAACTGACGAAACCGGCAGCTTTCATTAGAAGCGAAGGATGGAGATCCTGTGCCAGGAGTTGTGGGGTGAGTATTTACCATATATACCAAGTACGGGTGTATACCAGTACGTAGCACATGGCACAGTCTAGGTTCTACATCAAGTTAGGGTTAGAAAGTTCAACTCTTTTAGAGGAGTAATAAGGAGAGACTTTAATTCTGAAGGTGGAGAGGTTAACTTTAATTTTAAGGAGATTTTACAATATTAAGAGGAAAGAGAATAAATTTAGCAACATTCAGGAAACTTGCAGGGTATAAGAAAGTGATAATTTGCTAATAAAATATGTTTAATGTTTTCTAATACAACACTTTGATTTATTATGTAGTAATTTTATTAAAAATTGTATACAATTAATATATATATTATATCTATAACCCCACATATAATGTTCGTTAGGATGAGGAACTTAAAAATGGAAGGACAATTCTTATTAAATTCTAAATGAAAGGGAATTTTAAGTACTCTTATTTAGTACTATTACTTTTTGACCGGATAGCTTGCTCTATTTTTTAATATTTACAGGTTTATTATCGATTTGAAATCATTTAAAAATGTGCCCAAAAGTATGCAATTTAAAACGTTGATTTAAATTCTCTGTAAATTGTTTCTTTTATTAATAAGATTCAAGATGTTATACTTTAAATGATAACAAACACTTTAACTTCTGCAAAATATATTTAGTTTCTTATTGAATAACTCATTTATTCTGAAATCTATCTAATTTTGCATTCCTGCTCGACTTAAAAACGGATCGAAATGTTAATGCATGTCAATCTCAACTTAAGAGTGCACTTAAATCAGTCTGGAGTGATAACTTGCCCTGGGATATTCCGCTTGAGGCTGGAGCACACACTCCGGTAATCGATTGGACACGGTCTCGCAGCCGGATCCAGTCCTCGAGCGTCTTAGGTATTCGGATCAGAAATAATGATGCGAGAGAGTAAATGAGATGCTATTCCGTGCTATTCAAATCAAATGGCGTGGGATGCATGTGAAATGGTACGCACATGCGAAGGTACCCCACACCACGACTCGGAATCGGAATCCAAGTCCGTATCCCAATCCCAATCCATATCTATGTGGATGGGTTTGATTATACACATGTGTGTGCGTGTGGCTGTATATATAGGAGTGTGTATCCTGCGTCCTGAAAGTAACACACATGGATAGCTCGCTCATTTACCGCCTACTGTCGCCGGGAGTCATTCGTCAGTCAATCCGCCGCTCCTCCTGCTCCTCCTGCGTACTCCCATCCGGATACGGATCCAGGCATGTGCGCCAAACCAGCGCACATTCGTCAGAATTTGCATTTCAATTCGAATGTCAGGATGACGGAGCGTCGAATTTGGGTGGCGTTGCCATCGGAATGAAAATAAATCACGCTGCTTTACCGCATAGGCAACTGGGAATGGGCATGGGCATGGCCATGGGAATGGGGGCAGCCATGTGGATGCGGATGGCAACTGGGGGACTGGGTACGCACCACAAGAGCAAAACAGAGCCACCATTAAACCAAAACAGAGCCCGGGGGCGTTTTGCGGGGGTGGAACTCATTTATTCGCTTCTTTTTCTGTCTTTTTTTTTCGAATGCGAAAATGAATGTGGAAACTTTTCCGCCATCATTTTGAGTGATGTCAATTAGATTGATTTGATCAGCGAAAATATGTGATTTATCAGACAGCAACAGCGCCTGGGCGGCCCCGGGACATTCGTCTCTCTCCGGGTGCGGGCATCCAGATGGGGACCACGGTGCGTATGAATATCTAATGCGGCTTCGTCCTCACACGTACGCAGTCCGCTTCATCACTTGTTCGCTCGTTCGTTCATCTACTTCATCAATCAGTCATCTAACTATGTTAGTTGTGGTGTCTTGCCACATCCTGGCAGGACATACGTAGAGTTGGGAAAGTGCAGCATCGCTCTTTAAGGGACAGGATTTAGGTAAATGGGGGAAAGCTCAATGTTTCGGTATTTAAAACTATAGTTTACTTTTGCCAAGCCATTCAGGTTTAATATTTAAATATTTTCAATGAGATTAAATATTTTTATTCGCTTTATTCCTTTAAAACCAAGTTTATATTTGATTTTAAGTAAATAAATGCTATTCAAGTTAAACAATTACCCTTTACATCCTTGTTAAATATTATTTATCCTTTAAAATGGATTCAATATATGTTAATGGATGAATATAACCCTTAACCCTATCTCATTCCTTTTTATATGACAATTTATTCTGGTTTTCTAGCTGCATTTATTTATTTAAATTCTAAATATAAATGTGAGGCTTCATTTTATTAAATATTATGAATACTTTCTTTACTATTAAGTCCCTTAAGCTCAAAACTGTTTATCTAAAAAATTCTACATTTTTAACACTTTGACTAATGACATTTTGAGCTTAACAGTATTTGAGATATATATTTTGGACTTCTATTACTTATAAGTTAACCTTTAAGCCCTCACAATATAATTTACAATGATTATTTATTAATTAACCCATTATTTCTATATTTTTACAAGCATTATTTACTAACAGGTCAAGAGAAAGCTTCATCATATATTAACCCCTAATCATTTCCCAAGGAGATATAAGATACTCCCTCTCGCCTTCATTAAATCTTCAAATTACAAGGTAAACTATCGCAACTCCAACTGGTGTAACCCCCGTCCTCCCCCGTGTTATAACGACCATAATGAGGGATATTTGATTAACCGCTCTCTCTCCTCGCTGTGGGAATATAATATAGTTACGAGTGTGCGAGTATAACGTATCCGGCTGGCGAATCACTTCGGCAAACAAAAGCGGCACGTTACTAGCAACGCCTACGATATTAATAAACCATTGGGCGAAGCACTTGCGGCGCCGCACAAAGCAAATAAAATAAATCAAATCGGAGAAAGAAAGCAAGCAAATCGCAATCTGAACGAACGCCAGTCTGTAATAGGGCGTGGGGCGGGGGGTGGAAAAACAAGGGGAGTCCCCCGGATTTTGGCAGCCCGAAATTTATGCGCGCTCTTTGCCTTTGGCCGCTCCCACGCAATGTTCCGTAATATTCGAGAGCTGGGAGCTGGTCCTGCGGTTGCGTTCTGTCCGCTTTTTTCGGGGGTGGCTACATGTGTCAATAACTCATTTTCAAATGGAAATAACATCGAATAAAATTCGCGCTTCCTCTATGGTTCCACTGCCACTGCCACTGCCACAGCCATGTGTGTCAATCCATTTATTCTCGTTCTTTTTACCCCGCTTTTAGGCCGTGGTTTGGGCCATGGCCCGCTGACTGATGAAATATCGTGACAAGCAGTATAAAAGCTATTAAAGTCGAGTGTAGATGGCGCTACTTGAATTTGTCAAAATGTCTTTTACGCGCAGCCGGCACAATCCACGCCTATGGCCAAAAAGGAGGTGGCTCCTCCAACCCCTGGCACTCCAAGCCCATTGCCTATTCCCACTCCCGCTCCCAATTCCAATCCCCGATCCAGAGCCACCCACACATACCAAATGTACGGAATATGTCATGGGAACGGGTGAAACTTTGATTGATGCCGTTGTGTCACGCAGGCGCGCATGTGGCTAATGGGCGGTCGCCGGCATAAAAAACAGTCGACTTTTCGGTTTTTCGAGCTATAGGCTATAGGAGGGGGTTCCGAGTCACAGGGAGTGGGAAATCGCGCCAATCAATTGAGTGATGTTGCCAATTTGGGCATTGTTCATGCCGACGATTCGATGAGCTATCTTAATCGAGACTCGGATGCTTGTTACTGCGATCGGAGAGAACCAAGCTGGCCAAGTCAGGGTATTAATAAATACACAAAAAGAAAATGAATAGAGTCACTAAAGTATTTTCCTAATATAAAATATATATATAATTAATATAATATTAAATATAAATACCTTTAAGCTAAATTCTTAGACTAGGCTAGGAACATATGATTTCTTTATAAGTAAAATCGTTAAAGAAACCCCCTGAGAAAGCTTCTGACTTATTCCCCTTAATTCCCCCATTAATAGACCTTAAATTTCTCCCTGTGCAGTGCCCCGCTGTTGTTCAAGTGGCGTCCACAAATAAACGCGCGGCCCAAATGCATCAAAGTAACGAGCTCAAGCTGCGCACCACAGCCCGTCCTGGTCAAGAGGAGCCTTCTAAGGGGCTTGGCCTGGGCGGTGAGGGGTATATCCACTCAAATGCCCTACAAGCGACTGGCGCCTGCAGTTGTGATATATGAAATTAACTTAATAAAGCAGTGAAATATCGCCAGTGAATGGAACGCGATTCGCGGGACGCGATCAGCGGGCGCTAGGCGACTTGCTGCGACTCCATAAATTGTGTGGCACTTTGGGGGTCAGTAAGCGCCGGAGAAGTGCCATCCCGCCACACCTGAGGTGTCCGCTGGCCTTTTCTCCCTCTCTTTTTTTTTTCTGTATATTTTTTTGTCTTAAATAGTTTCTGTTGCAAGTTGGTGATAATTCACAAAAGTGAATGGCCAATTAAAAGGATTTGTAAGACATGATAGGTGGGAGTACTGAAGGAATTGGATGGACATAATTGTGTTGAGTTTAAAATTATTTTATATTTTATGATATTTTGTCTTTCAAAATAGTGGGAACTATTCTGTGTTGATAATTCTCTCAGAATTTAGTTTTAAATAAAGAAAAATAAGGTAAAATTTATTAAAACAACTACCAGAGTGGGCTTAAATGACCCTACACTTTAAGAGTTTCTACAAAAGATAGTCTTCATAGATAAGTGCACCTTATGACTTAAAGCTTAATCCCATATAAGCTAAATCTTCAATGAATTTAAGGACTTTAAAGTCCCTCATAGAGCTGGAATGTGCCCCCAGTCTTGCCGACTTAACCCTTGCCTTAGAAATATTTAGCCAGCTTAATTCGAAATTCCCCCCAGAGTTTAAGCTGTCGAATTGCATTTCGAAGGACCCCGAAAAGTGATCTGGGGGTATGTATGTGCGTGTGTATGGTCACCACAAGAGTGTGTGTCCTGGGTTCCCGATGATGATGATGATGGGATGGCATTGTGCGCCATTGTTCCACGGAGCCCCATTGTCTGAGCAAAATTAAGCAAACTTTGCATGGGTGCCGTGCATAGTTTCGTCCCAAATCAATTCACCCGGAGCCAAGGCCCACCTTATCTCCGGGCTCCACACGCTCATCCCTCCCCCGAAGCCGGAAGGCAGAAGGATTCCGAAGGAGCAGCAGCACCCCGGTCGGCCTTAACTTTTCACTGTGCGGGCGTAAGCCTGGCCGTGGGCAGAGCGCAATAAATTACGTTAAAGACGCCAGTCCCAGGAATCGGTCCCAGAAATTTGCATTCCACACACCACCACCACCCCTTTTTCGGTCCGCAGCGGCGGCGGCACACGACGACGCATCATCATAATTAATAAGAGACAATTTGACAATGGCCCTTTAGCGTTAACAGCGATATTACTTTCAGCGGCGGCGAAGTGAGCAGCCGCCGGAAAGCACACACACACCCACTCTGGCTGGAACACACCCCCTTGCCATTTTGCGCCAAATTAAATTCAACCTCAATTGAGGGGTTAATTTCTATCACCAGGCAAACAAAAACAAAAACAAAAACGCCCAGCCCGCAGACGCTGCGTGGGGTGGCCTTCGCTTTCCCCTCACTTCTCCTCGAGGGGAGTGAATTTTGGGGTGGCTGGGCGGAAGGACTGGGGTGGTGTTGGGCTGCCAGGTCGCCCCCATTATCTGCATCGAGTTCCACATAGAAAATCATTACGGCATTCGCACCATGAGACGTATTCAATTTGAGTGTCGCTGAGCTCTTTATTACGTTAGTGTGAAAGTCGCGTGCAACGAAATCCTGGCCGTGCACTGAGAGAAACTGTTTATATTTAAAATTGGATTTAAAAATATTTTTTATGGAATAAATATATAAACAAATAATTATGATGTATGCATTCCAAAGTTTACTTTACCTTAAAAGCTGTTTCAAATTGGTTAAGTAAGAAGATTAAACTCTTCACGTTCTCTAGAATTCCCAAGTCCCTTTTTAGCATGAAAAAAAAACTGATTTTAAATAAAAAATACTATTATTTGTTCTTAAAATCCAATGATAAACAAATAATTTTTAATTAGATTCATTTTACAAATAAATGAAAATTTTCCTCATTTCTTTTGTATAATTTTTTCCTAAAAATGTGTGACGTTCTTGAAAATGTGGATAAAACTAATCAGAGTTTACTTAATATTTCTGCATTATTAATGTTATTTCAAAGGCTCAATTTTTCTCGCTGTAGAGTCCTGGGGCATCGCATCGCATCCCCCTGGCACCGGCCCACCTCCAGCGCCCTTGGCATTCATTCACGGTGCGTAAGTCACAGCAACAACAATAACAGAGCCCGGCGTTTTGGTGGAGGATGGAGGAGAGGTAGAGATGGGGAATGGGAAGTGGAAGTGGCCGTGGAAGTGGAAGTAAATTGAAAGCATGCTGCGAGGCAGGAGAGGATTCCCGCCCGCAGCCCTAACCCTTCAATTGGCAGTGCCACGAAATCCATTAGCAGGCAGCGTGCGGCGAGGAGAGAAAGCCGAGAGCTCGGAGCAGGAGCAGGAGCAGGCGGTGACCATGAGGCTTTTATGCACGGAGCGTCCTGTCCTGCTTCGTTTTTCGGTTAACCATGGGCATTCCACTCCACCCCCCGGCTCCATAGCCTGCTTTCAATCTCGACGAGACTCATAAACATATGCGCCTCACGTCGTTTGGCGTGAATTTAATGTGGCGGCGGCAGAGCAGAGTAGACGACGACGACGACGACGACTACGACGATGAGGTTGACTCGACACCCCGGCAGCACCAGACTTTCAGACCTTCAGACAGACGACGCTTAGCCGTTGCCTGATGAGGTTACTGACTTTGCGAATTAACTCCCACTTCGAGCAGGAGCAGGAACCCAGAGGCCAGAGCGATCCTGGGGTCGCTGGCGGACCGGAAACCACTGCATTTTGTTTGGCCCGAAAACCGGGGTGGCACGCTTCAACGCCTCGGAAAATCTCAGGGGACACTTTAGCAGTACAATGCAGCATTTAGATAAACCGAGACTTTAGAGCCCTTCTGACTGGGAGAGTGGCAAGTGAAGAGGCTGGGGGCCGGAAATCAATCCTTCACCGCGGGGGTGTGTCCTTGTAGCCAGATTAGTTAAATACGAGTTTCAAGGGTAAGCCGATCCTGGGGGTTTGTTTTTGCCCATTTAATTGAAATTAATAGCGGCCGAAATGAGGAGAAAAATTGCGTTCGAATTAGGAAGAATATTAATGATCTTAAATTGAAACATCTGTACTCTGAGAGAGTCTGATATTCGTGGGATTAAAAAGAAAGATAAAGCATTTTTATTTACAACTCATAATATAATATACGTTAGATACAATGAGTTTTAAAGTTTTAAGGTCTTAAGATCTGCGTCTTTTCATTTTCGCTGTGACTTCGCTAGTGATGGTAACTTCTCTTGGCAGTATCGATATCGACCGACTATCGAATACCCAACAGTGTTGAGCTTATAACAGCCCGCTAACAGTTGCTGTTAATTAACCGTCCGTTACAGAATAATACTCTCGCAACTAGTAAAAGCCTTTGTTTTCTATAGGATATTTTTACAAGTGTCTGTCACATCATATTAATCACTCGCTCAGACAAAGGACTAACTTAGTCAACATATGCCACTAAGCGGCCTGTTATTTTAGCCACAATTCACCGGATTGCTGCCCTCCGATCTAATCAAACAATCAAATAGAAATAATCGGGCATATCAAAGCCTCCACTATATATGTGTGTATGGACAAGTGCCCCGAAATCCGGGAAAACAGAGTACGGAATCCGAAATCCAATTGGGACGGCTCACCGATGCTAGCTGCCATAAATTTTATTTATTTATGTGGGCACCGTTTTGTTTTCCGCTTTCGTCTGGGAACGGGACTGGGAACGGGGCTTGGGGAAGGAGTATATCGGCCCGAAAATCGACCATGAATATCAATGGGGGAATTGTGCGTCACCGGCACGCGCCGCCTTCATCCGATACAGTGAGACTGTGGCTTAGGACGACGACTGCCTCCAATCTTGGGCCAGACGCTCGTCGTCCTCTGTGCGAGGGGGTGTGTGCTTCCCGGTGTTTCCCGGGGGCTATTGATATTGTTTTTATCAGCCAGACGAGGAGGGGCTCACGACCTGGCCGCGGGCCTCGAGACTCGAACTCGAGCACTTGTGCTCCTGATGCGTATTTAATTTTATTTTATTCGGGATTTCTTGCACCAAAGGGGAAGTAAATCACGGCATTTGCTGCTGCTGTTTTTTTTCCCAAGTTCTTTTGGGGTGGACGATCCTGACCAGGACTCGATAGCCACACTATAAGCATATGTGCGCAGATGTGTGTTCTTTGTGCCGGCTTACACTTGTCTTGGGCAAAAAAGTGACGTCGAGTGGAGTGGAGTGTTGATTGGCCGCCATTGGCACACAAGATAAATGAGTGTCTGCCCTCGGAAGCGGCAACAGCAATATCAGCAGCTTTCGTATTAAATTCATGAAAGTTAAGTGCTTGGTAATTGATGTTATAAAATATTTATGACAGACAGCCCGGCATCAGGCAGTTCCGTTAGCCGGGAAACAGGTAAGAGAGCACAGTCCTTCACTCCAAACTGATGGCCAAAGTTAGATTCGTCCCTTAATTGACATTAATTATTTAAGAGGACGTCGTGCGAATCCTTCGACCTAAGTGCCGCTCTTTGCCCTGCGGTAAACCTTGCTCCAAAAACGAGCCCTAACTAAGTTGAGCAATTGGCAAAAACGTCCTGTTTTTTTGGTAACTGCAAAAACTAACTAACGGCACTTGAAAGTTCGGAAATAACTGTTTGGCACTTGGGAAAAATATTGAATATTTGAGAAAGGGTCTTGGAATGCTATGTATTTTAGTTATATTGTTATGGTTTCTAGAAAGGGTGTTTAAGAGTATTTTATTTATTATTTGCTGGTTTCTAATAATTGCTGCAAAAGCTTTTTTATAAAATGAAACACACGAAAAATTGTTTATTGCTTCTGTAAATTTTTTTAAACAAATCTAGAGTAAACAATATGTTAGCTCATCTTATTTCTGTACCACATATTATTATATATATTATAACACTCATTTATTTAATCATAAAACATATTTTTAAGAGTTATATTTTCCTGACAATAATTTCTATATTTTATCCCAAGCCAGTTGGAAGTTTTAAGAACTTTTAAGAAAGAAAAGTCTTTTATAAGGTATTCAGATCTTTGAATTGTTATACAAATTATTTGTTTCCCAAGTCAAAGTAATCCTCGAGTTAATAGATCTTCCTATATCCCAAATTATCTCAGTGTCCCTTCTCAGTTAGTTGCAATTTCAACACCCCAAGCCAGGACTTTGACTTGGTTCACTTGACCGGACAAAAACACTCGCCCAACTGACGATAATGATGCTGTTGGCGACTTTGTGTTTGCTTATGCCGGTTCTGTGCCCGTGTGTCCTTGGTCCTTGGTCCTTGCAGAGGCTGGCTTTGATGTTTCCCCCCTAGCAGGATGATGAATTATATTTGACATCTATGTGCTTGGACCCCTCTGCTGCGGCATTAACATGTGTGTACCTCGCAGTACCAAGGGGCAGGGGCACGAGTAGCCGTGCATGCGCACCAAAAAACCACCCACCTTTTGCCATCCACTTGGATATGTTTATTTTACTGTCAAAACATTAAAGTAAACTCCGACGAAGCCGCCGTGGCACAGGGTTGATTGTTATCAAGGGGCGGTGTCGACAGCCTCGTACCTCGTACTCCTCGGATAGATATATCCCTGCGAGGGTGGAATATACGTACGTATATCCCGCTGGCCGCCTTCAGACAAGTCTATTTGCATATGTTGACGCGGCATACTCTCGCAGATCCTGCTGGATTTCCTGCTTAATGGGGGGAAGCCCCTCTCGAAAAAACCCCAGACACACATGCCTTTTTGACAACTCATAACAATCACTCATCATAAACAAGGTCGGCGGTCCTGTGGGTGTGTGGGAGCTATAAGCTCCTGGTTCACCTTAAAAAAAACAGCAGACAATAGAGCCGATTGCAGGTGAACCTTGAGCTGCTACTCAAGACGACGTAAGAGTACTAGGAATCCCTCTGGCTTATAAGTTAATGACTTGCCAATTAGTTAATTAGCCAGCTCCTGCTGCGGCCTTCGACGTCTTATCCCTTTGATTGCCTCGGCCAGTCAGTCTGTCCGAGCCGGGGCATCTTGCGGTCAATTAAGACAGTCCGCAAAATAATTGCCAAGAAATTTATTCGCTTCATTAACTTGTGCTCCTGCAGGGAGGCAGGCGAAGTCAGCACGAAGTCAGCCAGAAAATTAAGTGAAATAATTAAATCTCAATCGGGATCTATTAGATTTGTGTGTTGCCTTTTTGGCATTGGCTCCGGTCCACGGCCCTTGTCAGCGTTCGAGGGATGAACGCGCAGCTAATCTCCCCTCAGCAAAAGGGGTTAACTTTGGTTAACGAGGGGGTTGAAAGTCCGCTCTGAAAGTGCAACAGTCGAGGGGTTTAGACCGCTGACAACGACCATTTATCACCCACGCAGCATCTTTCATAATCAGGCTGGCCAAGCGGCCGAGCCAACGGTTGGCAAAATGCAAATGACTCAGTCTGCCGGTGGAGCTGCATATAAAGGACCCGCGCCGCGGCGATGCGGCCTGGCTTTTAATTTACAACGTCCTACGGATTTTGGTCCCCTCGGCACATGTACGAGAGTATCTGTAGCCAGAATACGAGGGCCGCCAGCCGCCATCTTCGCCACAATGCCAGACAAAAGGTCGACACGTTCCCATTCCGGCCGACTTAATTAATTTATGCACTCATGGTCGGTCGCAATGCATCGGGGATCGGGAGTGGAACTGGGTTTCAGAACGGGGGAACGGGGAACTGGGTATGGGGGGGCTCCCAGGGCTGGCCAGTTTAGATGGTCTTCAGCCAAAAGGTGGACATCATTTCTCCGCTACGGCTTCAGCTCCAGCCTCGACTCTTCTTGAAAACCCGCCTAATTTTAAAATTAATGAGCGGCATCTTGATGGCCGATGGCAGCGATAAGGCCCATGATTTTCGACTGTCCCCGCGAGAGAGATCCCGAGAGCCCACGTTAAGTAAATCACGTGTTTATTGGCACTTCACTTACGACACCGTCACCGCCGACCCGAGCCGAAGTATAAGAGCCGTTCGTTCAGAACTGAGAAAAAAAACGAAAACCAAAATGGCATCACTCTATAGGGCCTGCACTCTATATACCGATCCGAGGTGCCTCTCGGAGGGATCGGCAACTGGGGACTGGACCAACGTCATTAATTAGCTGGCCGTGAAGTGTGGGGAACGAATGGAAACCGACGTGTTTATTTGGTCTGTATGCCCGTTCAACAGCCCAAATGTATTGGGCCTTCATTTAGGAGTTCTTTTGTTTTGAAATCTTTTGCCGCTCGGTACAGTGGGGCCTGGAGAGGTGAACATCGTTGGATAAATAAGAACAAGTAGAAAAGCTACAGTCGAGTGGGACCGACTGTGAGATACCCGGTACC
>JAEIIF010056110.1:0-17123 GCA_018874455.1 Drosophila trapezifrons | reverse complement strand
ACTGCGTTGCAAATATCATGGCAAAATTATAATACCCTCTGCAAGGGTATAAAAAGAACACCTTTTATTGAAATTAAAATTGAAACTGCTTTTTTCCATTATGCAAAAATAACGCTTTTTATAAAAGCAAGTTTCCTAAATTTCTCCACATCATTCTAAACGAATTAAAGTGCCACAACTGATACGATTTCCATTTTAAAATTATGATAATATCTTATTTTATGATCCCTAAGCTAGTTGAGTGAAATGAAAGTAATTTAAGCACATGCATTATATTATATGTATAAATAATAATAAATATTTCGTATTACTTTTTCCAATTCTATTATAAAGCTTAAAATTCTATAGTTTCAAATGGAAGATGTTCTCCCTTGGCTTTATCAAAGACTAAAAAAGAATGCACCGAGCTCAGATCCAATAGGCCTCGGGGAGATGGGAAAAATGAGCCCATCGATTTCATAATTTAGTTGCCATATTTATGATTATGTCCTGTCATGTCCTGTGCGTGTTTCCTGGTTACTCCACGGGCATGCAGCAGCATCCTAAACAAACAATCGATGAGCATATGACAGCAAACTAATAAAATTTACCACCCCTCCACTGTCTCTGACGAGGGTTCCATCACTCGTCCTCCTGGCTGCTCTATTTTTCTATTGTTTCAGGAGCTGCAATTATGGGAATTTGGCAATTTTACGGGCACCGAAACGAAACTGGCCGGTGGTCAGTCTGTCCGGCTAACAATATAATTTACAGCGCTTTTGTGTAGCGAGGCGTGAATTTAGTACTCAAAACTCAACCCCCTTCCCGAAAAACTGTAGAGTCCGGGCGGCGACTGGTCCAGTTAATCGCATTTGTTGGTTTTGTAATTATAATTCCGGGCCATGGAAATGATTTTGGCATTTCAATTTGTACCGCCGACCGCAGGCGCAGGCGCAGGCACATTTTTCGACCCCTTTTCGTATTTCACAGTATTTTCCCCCGTGGTCACTTTCGATTTTCGAATTGTATCCTTGGCGCTGGCGCAGGCGCAGCTGCCGATTATCCTCCCTTTCGCAGTCGCGTGCCGTTTCGCAGCAGGACATTGTGTCCATTCGAAGCTGGGCAATGTTTTCCCTCAGTTTTTCACCTTTTGAGTGGCAATTTCGCCGTCGATAGTTTGCCCAGCTAAAAGGATTAAAAGGACTTCTCGCGGTTGCCTTTTGTGCTCAGCCAATTTACCGTAAAATTCACTTCGCTCCTCTTTGTCTCTGAAATATATTTTATTTTTTGTCTCCTTTATTGTGGCGGAACTTTATCGCTGAATCCTGTATCCTTTTTTTTACTTTTTCCGTAGATTTCCCCGCTATTTTTTTTTGCGCCCATTTGTCAATTGTTTTTGCCGCCTCGGCCGCCGGTGAAAGTGACAAATTTCGGGATGTCCCGTCTGAAGATTTATGTGTCGATTCCGCCATTGAAGTGGTTCAGTGGTTGAGTGGTTCAGCGGTGCCAGGACAATAGCCTCCCGCTCTCAAGGGTTGAGGGGCGTGGCCGGCATGCGATCGGAAGTCAGTTGACGAGATTTATGTGCTGGAACTACAGTTTTCGGATCGAGATGATCGCCAAGGGAATACACTCTTACAGGACATCCAAAGGGTAGTAGTAGATGAATATGTCCCTGTATGGAAAAAGGATAAGTAATGCATTATAGAGCTAGTTATTTCGTGATATTAATTGGTCTATCTGAACTATCAGTTAGCCCAAGGGAATCGTCAATCAAAAATACGTATTTCAAGAACTATTAAAACTGTTGCAATATGTCATTTTGTTAGTTTTCGTCATTAAGCAAAAGGGCCATATTTATGTGCCCATTAATCATAATATTTAGGCAAGAATGTTGCCTTTTTATAATTTGTAATTTCTTTCTTTATTTAATCCAACCAAAAATAGGTTATATCTATAGCTAGCTAAACTTTTAAATCAAAGCAAAGTGAATTCTTAAATCTTGTTCAATTTATAGTTTTATTGAATCTTTTTGAACATACTAATTTTTTTTTAGTATATTAAAGTGATGATCATTAATTTGAGTAACATAACTTCAACATTAAATCTTATAGTTTTCAAAATACTGCTAGAATTTCCTTATTATTCCACAAAATACACAAATCTCAAACAAAACCGAGTGCATTTTGTGGTGTTCAGCGACCCGGTCTCGGACATGGTCAATGCCATGTGTGTTAGCCGTCCAGCGTCCAGTGTCCGATTTCCACTTGGCCAATGGCCATTTTCACAGCTTGGCGAGCAAGTGCTTTTTGTGTCATTTGGCCGAGCTCCGCTTTCCGCACATTTGCAATTATTCTGGCATGAAAATTGAAAAACATGTTCTCGCGCGCCGCGCGGGAAACTCAATACGCGTGTGCGCCAACATTGTCATTCATTCATTCGGCACCCGTTCATTCACTCATTCGATATTCCGAACAAATTGTTGGCTATCAAGAATGCATGTTGGATTTTTTTTTAATTAAAAAAATATTTCCAATAAGCGGGCCAACTGCTGGGAAATTAGCCTCAAGTGCCTCGGACTGTCAAGCTGTGCGCCGGCGCAATTGAAATTTGTAGAGTCCTTCGGAATCCCGGTCGCACTCGCCTGTCCAGCTGTCCATAAATCATGCATCTATTCCGGAGTTGTGTAACGCCGATTTCCCTATTTTTTACGGCCTTTTCACGACTGACCTCCCCGCGTTGACCTCCTACGTTCGAGGGATGCGAGGATACTTTTTTACGTGGTGGTTAATCGGCCCTAGTCAAAGTTTTGTCAACGTTTATTTATGATTTCTCGCTGTTTTTCGGTGGATGATTCGGATATTTTTTTGGCACTTATAAAAGCCGACTGGATGGAGTGAAGTGCTTCCCCTTGTGCGGAATGATTTTTTGCTGTTTTGCTATTTTAAAAGATGTTAAACTGTATTTACATGTTTTTCGGGGGTTGGGTATGAAAATATGATGGCCATGTTGGAAGTGGATAGAATATTAATATATTTTGTAGTTTTTAAAAGGTATGGAATATTCTATAATTAAAATCTTATATTTAAAAGTGTATATTTATGGTACCTCTTAAAATATAAATTAATTAATGTTATTTTATAAAAGTTAAAACACTATAATTAGCTTATTCAAGCGATAAATATCTGATTTAATTTCCTGCTTGATTCTGTGGAAAAAGTAGCTACCACAAATTTAATTTCAATTTGACTTTCAAGTTCATTTCCCCTTATAATTCCCTAAATTCGTGTATTTTTTCCGCCATATAAATTAACGACTTCCTCGCAGCAGCACGCCCATTGTGTTCGAACATTATGACATAATTAAATGTATGTAGTTCCATTACCAAATTGTTTATTTAGCTCATTCGCTGCTTCTTTAATGGCTCATTGCCAAAGGTATAAAAAAACTTTCTTTTATTTTCGTCGCCGCATGAACAGCAATTATTGTACAATATATTATTGATAGACATGTCAAGTATACCCATCATCGTGCTGATAATCAACATCAACATCATCAATATAATCATGATTATCATCTCCAGTGACGGACCGGAATCTTCGATTTCATTTTCAAGTATGCTGCGATTGATTTGATTTTGTGCCTCGAATTTCGGTTTCATCGCACGTGCGAGCGATTAATTTTGTACACTTTTTCTTTTTTTTCAAACCTCCTCTTTTTTGTCTGGGTGCTGTTGTAATCCCCTTCTTTGAAATGTCCTGCGGTGCCCGACGATTTCGCCAGTCTCCCTTAATGCGCATTTTCTTCGCGTTTAATTTTCACCTTTTTTATTGGCCGTTGCGGTTTTGGATATTCAATATATGCCGCGCCTGCATTTGTCACCCGTGGAGAATCGAAAAAGTGGAGGATATAGCCGAAGGAGCGGAGTACAGGAGAAAATCTCCAACTGTCAGTCGCTCGAAATTAAATACCCGATAATTGTCAGTCGATTGCGGTTGGAAGTGGTGAGCATTCGGTGTTTCAATCGATAAAAAATGGGACAAAAAAAGTACAGAGTAAGGAAGCGTCTCTCTTGGAAGTATCTTTAATTGTTTTATTTTTCAGTACTGAAATAAAAGAATATTTAAACTATTTCGGTCTAAAGAGTGGAGTGCCTAATATTTTATTAGGGTTTAGTTTTCTGAAATAATTATGAAGGGATAAAACCTCTACTCCAGAACTGAACTAAAAACGCAGATAGAAATAAATACAAGGATTTAATATAATAAATTCGCAATCCATCCCTGAAATATTAAAGTATAACTCCCTTTCACATTTTTAACTCAAACCTATAGCCGTCTGTTGTTTAGTACAGTTGGCATTTGGTGCGTAAGGGGACCCGTCAATTAACGGCAATTTATATGGCCACGAGTTCCTGGCACGAGTCCCTTTTACCCTTCCTGCGCTGTCTGGTATTTTCAATATTTCCGCTTCCTTTCGAATATAACGACTAAAGCGAAACAATTAACAATTGTTGTAGCTGCGCCTGCGCCCAACGGACAACAGCAAAACAAACAACAAATCAAAGTATGGAATATTTCATTTTTGTTCGTCGTATTTTTGTTTTCCCTAGTTCTGTGTTTTTTTCCCGTTTCGTATGTGATGGCGCGAAATGGAGTGCGCTTTAATTTGCATAAATTACCAGTAAAGGGTTAAAAATGATGAGGGGAGGGCGTAGGGGAGGATTGTCCGGAGCTGAAGTGGTCGCCTGCACTTGAAAAAATCTGTTGCAAATGTACAGACACCACACGAGCAACTCCTCCCGGCCCCATCCGCCTCTCTGTTCTCTCTGTCTTTGTTCTTGGATGCTGAAGTGGTTGATTGCATTTATGGACCTCGGATACTGTTGCCCCGGAGCGATCTTTCACATAACCTAGACGAGGTGTGTCCGCTCAGCTCAGCCGTGAAAATTGTAATGTACATGGCAATTCCATTTAATATAGACAGCATCCAGATGCCGGAGAGTTACGCAAATAGCCGAGGGCCACCGGCAGGAGCTTTGGGTTAGCAATCATTTTAAAACCCGCATAATTGTCGGGATTTGCACGCCAAGCTCGAGTGAGAAAAAAGGGGTTAAGTCGGGTTGGAGGAGTGGCCGGGTGTACTGGCTGCTGAAACCAAAAGTGGGAGTTTCAGGGGACGGACTCTAAACAGATCGAGTGGCTATATTGCTATTAGGCACAAGAAATGTATTCATTAGGAATGATATTCAGTGGACAGAATTTTAGAGAGAATAGGACCGTTGATTTAACGTCTTAAAACCTTTTTTCTACATTTTATAAAACTAAGATCAGTCGAAGTATTTAACTTCAAATGTTAAAGCATTAGGAGAACATAAAAGGCATGCTTCAAGTCGCCTGAATGAATAGTTCTATTATCCTTAATATTTATCCTCCACACAGCTCTTGATGCTGTCAAAATATGAAAACAATAGTGAACTCATAAGCATCAAATATGTTTTTCTTATCTAGCCCGAATCTCCGCCTCGAATCCTGCTCACTTTCTGCCCTAAAAATATTGTTCTGGGTGTGTCACAATAAAGGAACTGAGATGGAGATTGTCCGGGTCCCTCCTGACCAACTCCCATTCAGATCATGATTTCTGTTGGTTTTTAATCTCCGATATGCAGCGCCCACTTCAACGGCGCTCGGCCCAAAAGGTCCTGGGTCAAAATGTTTCAATTCTGAGCGGAGATTTTAACGCGGATGCTGTTGCCCGGAAATCATCCCTCGGCATCTAAATCTGCATGTTTGTTGTTTTTTAAAACGTTTTTAATATGAAAAATGTCACAAAAAATATCAGGAGCAGTCGCCTGACGAGAAACGGGTTCATTTGAATGACAATCGAGGGAGGGACGAGATCGAAGGGCGAGGGGATCGAAAAGGGATCTGCTGGTGATGATGATGATGAGCTGAGGCTGTGCTCGAGTTTTTGATGAGCTTGTAATGCCCTCGATGAGCTTGGGTTCGGCAGGATGTTCTGATGTCTGGCTGTTGCAGCTGTCCGGGGACTGAAAATGTTTTGTCTGACTGAGGTTTTCAGATCGCCGATCTGCCCAACTCCATGGGGCGTGTCCGCTGCTCTTTTTTCTGTTCATAAGCTGACGTTTCCTAGCTGCAATTATGCATGCCACATTTAACAATTTTCCAAGCGCCTTTTCACTCCGCCCAGCAGGTCATCGCGGCCTCCATATTAAGCTGTAATTCGCGGCGGGCTTAAATCAGTTAACCATAACTCGGTTTTTGAAAGCGATACAGATTCTTTTTTACGGTTTTACCGTTTCATGACACACTTAATAATTTATTAAAATAAAAGTTATACTTTTAATTACTACCAGTATACCAGACTATCACCATCCGAAGATTAAGCCGTCATTTGAGACTTAAATCAATTCTTGACAGCTTCTTTTAGGTGTTTTTGCACTGGCCTTTGTCCCCGCTCAAGTGCCGCCTTTAAGCCCTTTGTTGTCAAGTACTCAAGAGCTTTGTGTCCTTTTTATTCCTCTCCCCTCCGCCGGGGCTCGCTTTTATCTTAATTACAAAAAATGTCACGGAATAAAAGGAGTAATTTGCAATGCGGAAATGCGACAGTTGCGCCGTCTATGAAGTTCACGTAAGCTTAATGTTGGTGTAAAATGCTAGAGAACCTAGAAAGTTTATAAAAAAAAATATAATATGAGTACAAATACATAATATACCAATATATATAAATATATGCAGACATTTTGTGATACAAGTATTATATATATCAAGTTAAAAAGTTTATTAAATACATATAGTAATAATTTATACCTCAACCTGCCATAAATGTATTCGGTAGATCATTTAAGTTATTTGAGCTCCAATCGAATGAAAAATTTATATTCAAGATAGATTTTCAGTATAACAAGTAAAATGTATTTTTAAGTTTGTGCTACTAATACCTCAGGCACAACCGTATCTACTTAGGTGCCCACACATGTATATCCCCTACAAACGGGTTCGTTTTAATCGTTAAATGCAATTGCAGCGGCTTTGCTTGCTCACGGTTTCCAGGTGAAGTGTCGCCAAGGAACGAAAGGGATACTTCCACCTCCCGTATACTGTCTTTGGCTATGTCGTCCTGTCACTTGACTATTTTATGTTGTGAATTCCACTCATGCTCGGTGTTAACTACCAGAAACCTGTAAAGGGACAGTGAAAACACCTTTTAAAACCCAAAAAATTATACATCATAGGGACTGCATTAAAGTACAAGGAAGAAGTGTAAAAACTGTCGAGTGAAATGGTTCAAGTAATATTATTAAAGATCTATGTTTAACTAAAATTAGGCTAATAAGGAATTACCCAACAAAAAACTACGTTATGTAGGTATTTCATCATGCAATCCTAAGCCATGTAAGCATTCCAAGTTGAGCATTCCTTTTGAAATTTTAATTCTCATTTTTCGCGACGAGTTCACAGATGGGCTTTTGGCTCCAGTTGTCTCTGCTCCGCCAGACGCCAAGTGTAATTACACTAAACTGCAAACAAAATGATAATTATCATTGCATGTCCCTGTTATACTGCGGCTTAAGCACCCGGAGTTAGCTCTGCGGAGATGCAACTCTCGATTCTATTGTTTCTGGGCTAATTCCTTGCCCGATAGGGAAACAGTCGCAGCATTTAATCAAAAATAAATACGCAGCCAAGTACAAAAGAACACACTCCCAAAAACTAACAACAACAAACAACGCTTAAATAAACAAAGTTGCCATTTCTGTGCAACAAAAGAAAATAGAGCGCAAATGGGAAATGCGTATGAAGAGGGAGCTCCAGGAAAAATCGAAAATGCATCAGAAATTCAAATGCCACGAGCCAAGCGAAAACCTTCTGTTACCTCACTTCTGGCTATTTTGCACTGGAAAAAAAAATTGTATTTGGAATAGAGTATCTTCTCTGATTTTTGCAATAGGAAACTTAAAGTTTTGTAGTGAACTGAAGTTTATTCTTGATTTTATACTGCGTTCACTTTTAAAAAAATTATATTGCCTCGATTTTTTTTTTTTATGCTTACATTTCTCCACGTGTTTCTATTATTTACCAACCTTTCACTATTTGCCAGGTCCTAGCTGGGAATTTTCTCGGCTAGGGAAAGGGGAAGGTTAGTTCTAGGGGCGAGGATTCGTCCTGATTCTGGTCGTGAGTCTCTGTTTGTCCGCCTCCGGCTGCCTTGAGTTGCTCTTGCGTGTTGCTTTCTGGTTAAGTGAACTGTTTTCTCTTTGTGTTGTCAGAGCTAGGGGATTTCAGGGAGGGGGGGGTGAAAATGGTGGAAAAGGGGGCTATCAGGAGTGTGCAGGGTTGGGGGTCCTGTAGCCGCATACTTCTGCGGCGTAGTGCGTTCAATTAAAGTTTCCGTGACTGCATCCCGAGACGGAAGCAGTCGGCGTAATCTCTATCTAAGCTGATTGAAAAATCACAGTTCCTGGCATTTCAATCTGTGTTATTATTTGTGGCTTGTCCTGACGTTAACTTAGGGTTTTGGTATTGAGCGAAAGGTCAGGAGAAAAATAAGTATTCGTGACTAAAACTATACAAACTAACCTAATATAATATTTATATTTGATATTTGCATTCTTTTTAAGAGTTCCCTTTCATAATATAAACCCAATTTATATTTAAGGCTTCTCTGTCCAAGCTGCATACATTTTTTTTGGTAGAATAATTTTATCTGCAATCTTGGCTGTCTGTCTGAAATTTGTTTTCAATTTTCCATTGTCATTGTCTCATTCTCAATTCATGCAAATATCCTGCGGAACGGCTGCCCTTGCACACTCCACTCACTTTCCATTACGTTCCCTTCCATTTCGTGCCCATTTCCAGTGTGTTTGTGGCTTTTGTTCGATCTTGATTGGCCAATTTCCAAACACCTTGGCATTTGCTTGGGCCAAGCTCATGCCCGAATCCCATATACTGCATCGCAAAGCCGCATATCACGTATCGATTGCACTCGATGCAACTCTAAGCTTTGTCTGGGCTTAATCGACAGTTAAGAGCGGAAGGATAATGCCAGGGATAGGTCCTTGTTTGCCTAACTGAGTGCCGTGTTTAGCATATTGCCACAGAGATTGTCCAACAAATTGCTACACAGCAGAGAATTAATCGCAATTTGCCAACGGGGCTGAAACTGTTCGATAATACTCTACCATCGATGGCCTTAATGATGGCAATATTTGTATAAGGCTGGGACGATTTCCTATATTTTTAATATTATTTAAGCCTGAATTAGGGCACTCTATATAAAATACTTATTGTTATTTAAGGTACATTTTATTTTTGATTAATTCCCGTTCTTGAAGTTCAGATATCTTATAAATATTCATAAGTGGCATTGTTTGTGTTCATTTAAATTAATACATGTTTAATAATTTCCCAATTATTCTGTAATTATCATTATTGTGTAATTGCTTCTTATTCCTCTTTACAAAAAGTGCATTCCCCATTCTGTAAGCAATTTAATTTGCAATCTTGGTGTTTGGTTTTTGATTAGGACTCACATTAGTTGGTCTTTATGGCTTGACCAATTGTTAATTTATTCGGGCGACATCTGTCAGGAGACAAAATGGAAATGCAGATCTCTTTCCATGTCTCTGTGGACATACCCAGTGATTTATGTGAACAAATCCTGCTGGAACTTCCCCAGTATCCTGTTTGCAGCTTCCACTGCTCCGTATGCAAATGACAAATGACCCCCTCCAACCCTCAGGTAAATCCCCTTAACCCTTTCATTACGTCGGCCTATGCATGTATATTCGATGCAACCCTTTTTTTTTCGGAGCTGCGACAATTTTTCCGCCGCTAATCAATGGCACCATTTTCCCTCGATTTTTTCACTTAATTTTTATTTGTTTTTCCAGCCGATAACGAAGAGAGGACGAAATGAGACCCAAATGCAATCGTAAGCGTTTCAGCTCATTAAATATGCAAATTATGCAAAAACCACTTGAATGTGTAAACATTGTCAATCCCATTGCCGGTTACGACGATAACGATATCAAACGAAAAACTGTACTTAAGGTTGATAAGGCTGCACAGGGGAAAAAAAAGGTTTAATACCAACAAAAAATTTATAAATATTAATTTGTCTCAAAAAAATCGAAGAAATAATTATAGTCAGAAATAAAAATATTATTTAGGTGTTTTTTAAATATTTAATTTAAATGTGGAGTTTCCTTAGAAAATATTTTAAGATCAGTGATTTCTGTTGGGATTTTGGATGGCTTGAATGCTATTAGCTTTGTTTTGTGACTAAATAAATGCTTCTTTTTTTCGATCTTTAAAATTAAACTTTAATTCAGTGAATGCCAAATTCGACCCTCCTTTAAAATTATTTCCTTCCCATCTAATTGCGCTTAGCACGTAAATCCCATTAAAGGCGGACACGCAACTTGACCAGAGCCATCATCGTCATTATCATCATCCAATGGAACCCTCGACGGACCATTGTTCTAATTCAATTTCCTTCCTGGTCACTCCATTCCGGCTGACCGCTGGTCACACGTCACTCAGAGGAAAAAACCAGTTAACCTTTCCAGGTAGCTTGGCTGTAATTCTCCGTTCCTGTATTTCTCCGCTCTGCATTCCGCTCCTCTTATCGCCGACGGGACATCGACTGCGTGTTTCTCTCGTGTAATTGAGACAAATGTTAATTGAAACTGTATTAGATGGTCTAGACACTGTTCCGACATGGGGACACTCAGTACCAGAGTCCTGATAGTATTTGTAAAAGGTGTATCTAGATTTTCGCACATTTTTACTAATATTTGTATTATGTTTGTAACAAAATTATTTGTATTGCTTGGAAATAACCATATTTAAAAGATAAATACTTATCTAATATATTTCTTTGCCTTTAAATATAATATAGATCATTTTGTATATCAATAATCACTAAACCTTTTCTTAAAATTTGAATTAAAAGCAACATATTTTCTTGAAATTTCCTGTAATATATTTTAGACTTCAGTATACTCTTATAATGTCCAAGTAATGGGTATTTCAGACAGGGGAATGCGGAATACTAGGGAGTGTGTCCAGCGTGCAATATTGAACAGTTTTTTGATTGACATTATCGCGTGGGTGTTGTGCGATAGTTAAGAGAGCTCTAGATAGTTGGACCGATCTGATGGATAGATCGCAGACAGTTGTCGGGTCCAGGAAATTCCTGGAACCTTAACACATGTCGGGGCATAACGGACCAACCCCTAACCCAACCCAATTCAAGACCCAATCGAAACCGAACCGTACCGAACTGAACCTCACTGTTGTTTGGAAAATTTGCCTGAAAAAAACCCCTTCGCCTTTGTCTAGATGGAAAATTTTTCAATATGCATGCAATTTGGAAAATTTTGCATGCTCCCGGCAAAAAAAAAACATAATTAAATTATTAGGCGCGTTCCAACCCGATCTGATTTTTTTTGGCATATTGGCCATTGTTTACCTTTCTCCACACTCTCGGTGTGGAAATGTTTTGTCATAAATTTGCATCACACAATGCGGGGCTGGCCCCGAAATCGGAGTCTATAAATTTGTCACGGGACAAAGAATTGCGAATTTTCTTTCTTCGGGCTTCGGGGAAATTATAGATTTGATTCCTTGACGTTTTCCGGGGGAGCAGTGGAAATAGATTTGTCGGCTGCCAGAGCTGTCATAATCATAATTTCTGGTATTTTAGTGCGGGGCGTGGTCGTCACATTTGCAGGGGGTAAATGAGCAGCTGCTGACCTTGCAGAAATTTTTGCAGATATGCTTAATTATAAGGGGTTATCGAAGGGGTATATTCAGTTGGAAAAAAATTCCGTAAATGTAAAGATAAATTATGTATTTCATAAAGTTTAAAAAAGTCTGAAGAGGTTTACTTTGCTGAGCTATTATTATTTTTTATTTGACTGCTTTATACTGTTTTATTTTACTTAAGTATAATTAGGAGAAATTTGTTAAAACAACTTGTCAAATAAATAATATAAAGCGCAACTTCACCTGCCCATGTTATCTCTTCATTAGCTTAAGTGTTTCTCCGCATTTAAATTTATCCCAGATCTTAGATGCGGCGCTCTGAAGCCATCCCCACTTACCTTATGCTAATTCGTAACCCAATAACCTATTCAAATTCGGTCACCTCACTTTACTTAACTGATAATCGGAAGGGGTAAGCAATAAAGCTGAAAACACTTCATTAGCTGACCACTAAAAACTACAAAACCGAGACGCCGCCAAGACATTTGTTACAGCTCTTTATTACATAAAGTCGGCGAACCAACTCCGAAAATGGGATCCTGAGATGATGAAGCTCACGTGGGTGGAAAAAGTGCGGCCAAGAGGGAGCGGGAGTAGAGAGCGCAGGAGGGTCTTGACCAATAAATTTTCAATTTAGTTCAAAGCTCTGTTGACACTTTTATGTGACATTTGTGGCTCCAATTCCCATTCCCAATCCAAATCGCAGTCGGCAGGTTGAGGTAGCTCCGCTTTTGATTTAGCTCCTCATAAATATTCCCCCATCTGGCCAGCCACTGATTATGCTGCGGCTTGTATCGCCGTATATAACCATAAAACCATAATAATCAAATTAAAAACACTCACCGAATGCAATCAAAATTGCATAAATTACATTTGGCTCGCTCACTATCAAAATAACCCAAATAAGAGTTATGCGCTTATAATTTTGGCTTATAAACAGTTGTACCCTACCATTGGGACGTGAGATTAATCGATTGGACTTATCGTAACTGAATATATTAAAGAGGTCTGAAAATAAAGTAAAGATTGATTATAGGAATATTAAAAACGGTGTTAAGTTGAGTTCAAATATTTAAACAAATGTTGACATGCGCTATTAAATAAACTGAAAGAGTTTCGGATTATATTTGAGCTTTAAACGGTTTATTTAGTTTTAGTTTTACTATGGCATTTAGTCTGCTCTTAAATATTGATTTTTAAAGGTAATTTTGGCTTCGTTCTTCACTATGTTTTTCGTACCATTTCCTCTAAAAAAATCTCATTTTTTTATGACGCGTGCGGGCAATTTGATGACGATGCTGGCGGTGCAGCGCGCGACGTGATGTCGGCGACTGAGCAACATCGCAACGTGGAAACAACATGGCAACATTGCCGTCGAGCTCGGCCGGCGACAACATCAGCGGCCCACGCACAACAGGAAGCCTTTTGGCCATCCAGATCGACACGCATATATATCCCGCATCTACAGCTAAGTTCCTAATAATAGTAATGCACTTACGAGATATTGTTTATTTTTTAACTCTTTAAAATGTGTAGAATATGATTTTTGACTTAAAATAAAATCTACTAATAGAATAGAAGCTGAACCAAATGATTTATTAATTATATTTATGCTCTCTTAAAGAGTCTTAAAAATATAATAATTATCGTATATCTCCTATACACTTTATATTATATTCTTCTTAATATGATACTAATACATAATCTAGTTTAGCGGAAGTGCTATAATATTAACCTTAGTTATACACCGCTTTGCTTTGATCCGATCTCTGTGTCTGTTCAGGTGGAATAGAAAATAGAGTTGGTCCGTGGCAAATTCACAAAACATTGAAAGCAGCAACAACTGTATGACGACTTTCGGTGTCAGTTGTTTAGTTTATTTATTTATTTATTTCTCTGTTTCTTTTTGGGTTTCTTTTTATTTATTTTTTTTTTTTGCTTACAAGCGCTTGTTGTGTTCGATGTTTGTTGTTGGGTCAACAAACACAGATCACTGGTGGTGTTGCTGTGTTTTGGCAGCAATTAATCGACATTAAAATTTATAACACCGGCATAATTAATGGTCCGCTAATATGCCATAAAATTAGTTACTTAGCAGCCGGGCGGCGTGTTCAATTAAGGAATTGCTTGTGTACTCGGGCGCTGCTTCCCCGATGGCATAAATCAAAATGCTTATCACGCGCACTCCACACTCTAGATTCCAGATTCCCCACCGCAAGACTTGCCCGCCTGCAAAGATATTTCCCAGCCCGATCCTAATTGCCAGGAAAATTCGCCTTGATTGGCGCGTAATTGTATAACTTGTGCGACTTTAACTGGGCTAACCCCAAGACACAGTATCCCTGTTCACCTTCCCATCCTCTGGGCCAGGCAAAGGTCAACAGGAAGTGCCATAATTTGCCATATTGTTGTTGATTTGAGTCGGTCCAAGAAAAGACCAGCCGTAGGGTGGCTGTAAGGTAAAGGTAATCGAGTTGCAAATACCCTTTAAATATTTAGGATCTCTTGAAAAAATTATTAGAAATAATGGATAAATATTTAGTTTCCTGTTAGCGATGGGCTTTCGACTTAGGTATTATTATTCCTTCAATAATTTCCCATAACGAACTGTTTCACCAATAAAAGATACAATAATGGTTTATAAAATAGAGATGACATTGAGGATAAACTTTGAGTAACTTTTCAGATGTTACATACCGAATAACAAACTTTACCTACCCCCTTGAAAAATATTTTTAAAAATCTCTCGGGCAGTCGTGTTTTCCGCTTCGCCTTTGCTTTCAAATGTCATGCATTGGGAAATGCGATGCGGGATTTGGCTCGGGGCCCACTCAAGAGTCAATAAGGAATCTCCCTTGCTCAGGAGGAAGTCGCAGGAGCAACTGGTTTCGCCGCCTTTGTTGCCTGTCGTGCTCCAAAGGCTGCCATCCATTTGATGTTTATTGTAGTCGATCCCAGACGGCATCGCTTCATCTCCATCTCCGTCGCCCATCTCAAATCTCACATCTTCCAGCTGGCATCTGCCGTCTACTTTTGAACTGACCTTTTGGCTCTGCGAAAATTGCATGGAAAATGCGAAAAGTCGTTGCTGCAGATGGGTGGGGAGGGTGAAATACGAAGTTGAATCGCTGTTGAAAATGCCTTCATCATCATCATCATGATCTGCCACATTTCCTCCCTCTCCGCCCCGTTTTCGCTTTTTGTTGTTTGACTTTTTAAATTGTTAGAGCCAATATGATTTATGTTAATGCTAATGGCAAAATGTCAAGTGTTGCCCACGGAACTTCTTCGCCTTCGTCTTCTGCTTCTCTGGTGTTTCTTGTGGTTCCTCGACTTTCTAAATAACCATATTTAATTGGGTTTTAATGTTATCAGGGGGACAAGCAATGTCTTACCAGGTAATTGCTTTAGAGTCAAATAAAAGCAAACGCTGGGAAACCATTAAAATAAACAAATGAAGGAAATCATAAAAATAAGAAATGGTTATTGGTGGTTACGCAACTTGTGATTAATTTGGAAAGGAAAGCTTGAATATTATATAACTTGGGAATTAGGTATTACTTATTTAAACTAAGAATTAATTCTTTATATGTTATGATTTCTTTTTATTTATTGCCATGGTAAATTTCCTACTGATATTTCTTTAAATTCCATCCGCATACAGTAAATCTTCCAACGAGAGGCTTCCTTTAATATTCTCCAATTACCCATTCCCATTTCAAGTGACCTCAAAGAGTTTCCTTATTGCAGCCGAAACTGAACCTGCCGAGTACGGGCTGACGGAGGAACCACGTTCCCTTGGAGGCCACTCCACTCCAGTGGGGTTACCGAGGTGCCAGGCAATTATTTATTTATATTTGCAGACTTCAGACCTCAAGGCTGGCTCCGTCCGTGTGTGTTCTATGTAATGGCCTGATAAATTTGTTTATTTGCGCCCAAAATAAACCGGAGCCAGAGAGACACACATGTTTGGCCTGGTCCCTTTCATATTTTGAGCGCTTTTCGACTGCATTTTGATTAAGTAGAAAATTTAATTTGTTAACATTTGAACCGGTGTGCTACTCCCAGTTACTTTGGCCATGCCAAGCACATGGAATCGGACAGAAGTCGGACAGAGAGGCATAAATCAAAACGGCATTGACAGCATTTTATTTTTGTTTGGTCTCGACTCCGGCATTTGTTTCTCTCTATTTTTCAGTGATAAGTTTGATCTGGGGGCGGCCTGAAGGCAGTTTATCAAAATACTTGTCAGTTACTTAGTTGCCTATCTGCAGAATGTGTGTGCTTTTTTATTTCTGTCTTTTTTTTTGTGCGTATCTGGGCGACCGAGTGTGTTGCAATTAAGAGAAATTGCCGGCTAAGAGACATAAATAGAAATTAAAAGCGCAACGCGAATGATATTACACCATTAAATGCGCCATTTAAGTGCAAGACGACCGGGCTGCGATTTAATTACAGCAAATTGCCAAGATGTTTCGACATGGCCCGATGTTCACGATGTTCAGGGGAGTCGGCAATGTGTTAATCCAATTTGTGTGCCATTAGATGACCCACATTGGAACCGGGCAAATGGGCAACCGGACAAGTGGACAAATGGGAAGCGGAGATGCACAGATGGATGGCTGGATGGCCAAGGTAATTGGACTGGACGGAGCACTGGCAATGTCAAGGTAACCAGTTTTGATTACAACCTGGAACACGTCTTCGCCTCCATATCGCTGACATAATTGGCAACGACTCTGTGTCGTTGTTGAGTGCACCAAGCACACAAAGAAAAACACTATAATTTGATTTATGAAAGGGTTTAAAATTAGATAAATCAGTTATTTTGATTATTCCAATAAGTATCTAAGAGTTATTGTTAAAGAAAAACGAACCTATATTTGTTAGGGAGGAGTTCTAGCTAACTCGAGGTCATAATCGGCTTAACTTCTCATACGTAAGTCAAGACTGGATTATATGCCAAGTCAATCACCATTGGACCCTCATCAGTGAACTTTGCTATAGGATCAACTCCCAACAGCAGCGCCTATTTAAAAAGTTTAGCTTAAATAAATAAATATGCAAAATTAGTTGGGCAATTTAAAGTAATTAAATATTTATTTAATCTATGCTATTATCAGTGTGTTCTACAATGAATATCTTTACACACTTTTGCCATTTTTTCCCCATGTGCATTATGGGTCGTTCTCACTGCAGTAGGGTTGTTAAAACATCGATGGTGGACACTATCGATGTTTTCGGCTATCGATGGTGGTCACTATCGATACTATCGATAGTATCAAACATTTTTAAAGCTAAAAAAACTTGTCCATTTCTTCTGCCGAACCACTGCCAACAACACTGAACTAA
>JAEIIF010056104.1:0-24697 GCA_018874455.1 Drosophila trapezifrons | reverse complement strand
TAAAGTTTGATATATCGAAATTTTAAATATAGAAAAATATCGAACTTTACCTTACAATATCGATATTATCGATCAAAAATATTAAAAGTTTGTATTTAATTTATTTGTTCTTATTTTACACCTTTAGATTTTTTTATTGTTCTAACATATTCATCAGAATTTCGATTTAACGCATATATATCGCAATGTTTATATATCGATTTATAAATCGGCCTTTTTGTCAATTATCGATAAGTTGAATTATAAAAGGAATATTGTGTTTAAAATTGGCAGCTCTAGCTTTCTTGGGCCATAGAAAAAGTCCTTTCAGAGTTTCCCATCAATCATTTATTATCGAACAACAAAGCGTATACAATAAGAAAGAAGCTTTTAAATGTGTAAAAGTGACAGCTTTTAAAGAAGGTTACGTCAAAACTTTGCTGATTTTCACCTAAATACGAATTTTCTGAGGTTAAGCAGGGTCTTCCTTTATTCTTCTTCGTCTTCTTCTGAAATTTCCCTCTGTGTATTTCCACTCGGTTACGAGATACCACACAGATTTATATGCCCTGTGTGTGTGCGTGTGTAATTTGGGGCAGCCAAAAAGCGTTTGCTATTTTAGTTTGTGTGTTGTAAGTGCGGGTATTGCTGCAGGCCAAAGCGAATCCGAATCCGTATCCGAATCCGAATCGATTTGGCCTAGGAATAAGTGTGCTGCTATTTCCCATCCATCACGCTGACCAGAGGGGCGTGGTTCAGCTTAAACATCTCCAGGAAGCAGCCGGCAAAAAATAACATAGGAAACTTCCGCTTGAAGGACTGGACTAGCCCCCCTCCACTTGATCTCCTTCATGCACTTGGCGTTCTAGGCCAGTGCAAAATTTCCACTTCAGTTCATCAAACATTTAACCACAGAGAGGAGGCTCGCCAGCCGGGAGGCGGAGCGGAGGAGCAGAGGAGCAGCATCCGTGTAAACATCCACGAGTTCGGGAAGCGGCTAAAACCGCAACCAAAACAAACTCAAACAAGGCGAGCGCGCAAATCTGGAAATCTTTCTAATTGTGGCAATTCAATCAAATCGCTTTCCCTGCCCCTCCTTTGCAAACCTCTTCTTGTGCTTTCCGCTTGGGTTTTTGGGCTTCCAGAAAATATCTAAATTTCACCTGAATATATTCGGAAAATTAAAGGGAAAACTATATGGAATATTTTATATTTTTCTATAGAAAATTTAGAATTTGAACAAATAATTCTGAAGTAAACGAAATAGTTTCAAACTCAAACGATTTCTGGGTAAGAAAATCAGAATACAGTTTGGTTTATGTAAAATTAGTGATAATTTCAGTAATCCTTACAATTCACAGTTCTTTATTTCTTTTTTTATCTATCTATCTATAAAATATAAATTATTTCAGCAAAAAATCAGTAATGTGATAAATAATATTAGAATAAATAACAAATAGGTGTTTCCTTAAATGATTTGATCAATTTATATTTGAATATTTTTACCTTTGTAACGAATTTAAACAGAAATAATTATCTTGTCTGTAATTGAGGGGCTTAAGACTAAAATACTCTTATTTATTCCGTTAATACCTTAATTATATTAAGTCAATTTACAATACTTTTGAAGGCAAAACTTTTAGCGAGAGTAAAAAAATTGTATTCCTTTAAAACCTTAGTCTTATGTCCATTTAAAATACTTTTAATGGCAAATCAGCTGGCGAAAGTACATAAAAAACCTATCTGAATCCAAGGAACACCGAAAATATATTTAGATCTAAAGAATCTCATCGATTTGGCATCTCTGGTGACCAAGCTGCCGCCGGGTTGCACAGGTTGCTCGGCCAGGTGCTGCAAATGTGTAAGGTCAGCCATAAGATCATTCCGTATTTTTATATGTGCCGAAAGACGCGTCTGTCCGTCTGTCCGTATGTCCGTATGTCCGTTCGTCCCTCCGTCCGTCCATCGATTTGTTTGTTTGCCTGTCTATTTTTATAGATCTGCCGGCATGCACGGCCATTCTCTCCAGCACGCTTCTGTTTATCGAAGACAAAACAGTTTTTATTGTTCAAGAAATTATTTTCAGCACCACATGAACATGAACACACCTCCCTTGCTTACATTGCTTCACTGTGAGCGGGGGGATGGTAATGGGATTGGAAATGGCAAAGGGGTGGACAGCGGGGTGCGGGGTGTGGCGTCATCAATTTTCCTCGAAGGCTGTCCGGCCCGTCGATCAAAGTGAAAAGTCAGAAGACGCGCACGCAGAATGGAAATCTCTCCAGAAAAGCAAGCGGAAATGTATTTTAGCACATCCAGGCACTGAAGAAAAAAACTGTGTGCCAAGACTTATTGAATTTGGGAGGAAAATGTATAAAACAAAAGTAAAGAATAACACTCCTTATAAAATAATAACTTACTCAATTATTATTATTTATAGAATCATTAACTTATCTTTAAAATCACTTGAAACTAAAGATGCTAAAATTTATCTGAACGTACAAAAATAACAATGCTTTTAACTGTGCTGTTAACTATCGATTATTGCTGTAAAGTACCGAATTGTGCTGCAAGGCGCAACCACATGGTTGCAACATTTATAAGTTTCCCCATTAACGGTTTAAATCCAAACAATACTCCCTATTAATACCCATTTTCTCTCTGTTGAGGATGACATGAAGAAACTGCGTTGGAAATGGGTTCAAGTGGGGGTCAGGAGTTCAGTTATGGTGCCTACGTTTATGATTATGGGTCCGCGTCCCGGGTTATTTTCGCCGGCTTCCCTTTCTTGCTCGTGGCAGCCGCATCCTTGCCTGCTCTTTATGGGAGACTTTGTAGCCGGAGTTATTTTTGGCATAAAACATTTTCGAGCATTAATTACGCATTCACGGCACGTACTTGTCGGTCTTTTGGCGTAAATAAAATTAAAACTTTGCCCCTTGCCCGTTCATTTTGCTCTCCTTTTTTGCCATCATCACAGGAGCGGCGGCGGCAATAAAACAAAGTAACATCAACTGTTTAGCTGCCCAATTAACAGCAATTAAATCGCGCAGAAATACAAAGAGCGAAATGTCTGCATCAGTAGAACTTCTCCCTGGCGGAGGCACCCGCTTTAAAGCGAGGCGGAAAAAGTGGTCAGGAAAAACGGAAAACCATTTTTCACAACCATCGCCATGAAAACTGAAAGCAAACAAAGGCAAATTGAGCGAAGCCATCGCATTCAATGGAAGGTTATATCAGCTATGGGTTGAAGTTTTATGGTTTGAAAATAAATTCATTAAAGCTGTGACAGAAATAAATAGGAATTTGAAATCTATAGGAAAATAGTCAAAGAAAATGGGCTATTTTTATTATTGATATTATTAATTCATTGAATAAACAATAACAATGAATAAGCAATACATATAAAATGTTTACCGACCGACAAAAAAAAACAGTGTGCCCCTGCCATGCATGAAAGCATCTATGTAGTGTCATAACACCATTAAAATCAATAGTTAGTTAATTTGCTATAATATAAATACAAAGATGTATGTTAAATGTTATTAAGCTAAGCATATTTTTCTTCAATGCATTTTTAAAATTAAAATCACTTTTTCTATTATAAACTTTGGAATCGAAATATAATAAGAACTATACCGCATTTTAGTAATAAAATCTAATACATTTCCTGCTAAATATTTAACAGCAGATAACCTATCTTATGTTTCTCAATTAATAGAAATATCAAATATGTTATCTCAAGTCCTTGCTTTCAAACTTAAAAAAGACTAACTTGTGACTGCGTAAATATTGAATCCATAAATTTATGAACTCCATTTACCAGTTCCGACAGAGTGTATAAATTCTTGCATCGATTACGAATTGATGTGCCTTCCCTTTTTGATTATTCTTCCTTTATACCAATATTTCTATTTCCTTTGGCGCTGTCCTTTAATGCTACTTGCCGCGGGCTATTGACATTTTTTTATCGCTCGACTGTTGGCTGAAAGCTTAGAGCCAAATCCACGCGCAAATCTCATTTATATTTAATTTTTTCATTTTCAACCGCTCCGGCGTCATACTTTGTGCACTTGATCCTCGTAAAAACAGGACGTGACATTACATGCCAAGCTGACAATGGGGCCGCGACGTTGAGTGGAAACTGCATGGCATCGGATGCAGACAATAAATTTGATTCAATTGCTGTCACAAAGGCGGACCTGCCCCGCCTCCGCCTCCGCCGCCGCCTCCTCTCCAGAAACAGTTGTCATCCTCCTTTGTTGTTGGCACAGCGTCTCCAGTCGCGCAGCTGATTGTGCATGACCAGCATTTGATAAAGGAGCCATAGCCACGGGAACTATGGAACTATAGAGCCACGGAGCCATAGAGCTGCCGAGAGCAAATACACCCGTCCTTAGCCTGGCGAAATAACAATGACAGCGAGCTTTTCCCTTCTGTATCCATCCTTTGCCATCTGACAAGCGGAAGTGTGCCGCAAAAAGCGGAAAAGGGGGAGAAGCGACGCGACTTAAAACGCGCTTCCGGTGGTCGGTCGGTCGGTGTCCACTGGCTGCTTTCTACTCTTTGGGATGCGAAAAACAGTAAACTAACATCAAAATAAACTTGGAAAGCAAGTGAGAAGAATCCCTGGTGCTCTGCTAATATGATCTTTATTAACAAAACTAACTTTTTTTTATACATATAAATTCCCTTAAATTTGAACTTTGGGGGAAATGATCTAAGGCGACAGCCCATGGTTGTTGCCCAGCCCTCGCCCGAGTCCTGTATCTCCATTACAACAGACATCCGTGTCCAGCTCCCTCAAAGTCAGCGGAACACAATTGCATTTTGTTCCGCAGCCGCGCCCTCCCATCTGTCCATACTTTTAATTGCACTTCGGTTTCCCTGTCTGACTCTCACTCCGCTCTGCGGTATTTTTGCGTGTTTTCTTTTTTTTACCCTTTTTACCCTGTATTTTATTTAGTGCAGCACATGTCCGGTCCCACCTACCAAGTGCAGTTCGATTCCGCGGGGCCTTCTCCATGACATTTGCCGCGAGGACCCAGACTGTGCACAGAGAGAAAGAGATACTAGGGATACTTTTATAGGCAAGGAAATGGCAAGAGTTTTTTAATTTAAATATTATTTATGGTATTTTTATTCTAAAATTCAAGTATAGAACAACGTCCAATATATAACATTGTTATGGTTTTTTCTGTAGCTTTTCCATATCAAAAACTATACATTTATATATTTTTTATAACAATTCCCTTAACTGGAATCTTATTTTCTTTGAAACCTTACAAATTTTCAGTTATTTAGTTATTTTTTCGTGTGTCGATTCGGTATCGACCCGCAGCGGACATGGGCGTGCTAAACTGACACTTTATGGCAGAGTTTAAGCCGTTTAGCGAGCGGGCATTCCACACACACCCAAACGCAGGCGGAATGGTGTGCCACATGCCACATCCCGCATGCAACATGGCCCTAAGCCCTGCAGCTCCGTTCACACATCCCCCGAAAAGTATGCAAGAAACTTTTTAAAGCGGCGCGAAAACAAAGGGATTAAAATGGGAATTAACGTGTCCTTAAAGCCTGATTTTAATCTGATTTTTTAATAGGAAATTATTTGTAATTATTATTTCATGCTTTTATATATATTTTAGATGATTTATATATTTATAAATTGTTTCTTAAATGTACAAAGCATGAATGTTAGGATGCTAAACTCAACTAATTGCAGGAAGACTAAGCGCGTGACGACGACTAAACGCAATGAAGTTATCAAGTATTCCACCGCTTAACCCCTTGTACCGAGGGTAAGCGCCATGAATATTCCAGCATGTAAATATGTGGCCATAAAAACGGGTGATAACCCCCGATATGAAAGGCAAATTAGTTTTCTTTGCATGGCTGGCGACCTTTTTGGCCCCCGAAAATGTGCGGGATAACTCCGTGATATATGAGCATTGTCGCTGACAGGATCCAGATAGCCTCCGGCTGCTGTGTGCATCGGGGTAAAAAATGAAATAAAATAAAATGGGAGCGGGTGAATTGTGTACACTGCTTATTGACAATCTTGCAGTTTGCTTTTTTACTTTATTTTATTATTCGGTGTTTGTTAACCGAAAACAATGCGCTGCCGTTGCCAGAGCTACGGCCCACGCATCAGATAAACAATAATGTCAATTTCATAAAAGCAAACACTCGTTTCGGATTCGCGCTTTCGTTTTTTGGCATTCATATTCAGCAAGGACCCACATGTTCCGCCCTCAAAGCCCCGAGTGCCGGCTGCCGAGGGCCGAGGAGAGAGAGGAGCCATCGATTGAAAATATATTCGAATTTATGCATGGCTTGTGCTGGATGGATTTCTTTTTGCTGATCAAATCAGAAACGTTAATTAAAGCGCGATTCGTCTGCACTTTTTTCGGTGTTTGCATTTGCACTGGGACATTATCCGCTTGCATATGCATTTAAGAGTTAAATTAAGCTCGAAGCATTGCGTTGAGTTGGGTCCTGGCGGCGTTGCAGCCAAATGCATTATTTATGTCCTGACATCAATTGATTTACAATCATTTATTTAGTGCCCACTTGTGTGCTCGAGTGCGACACGGCCTCTTTAATCATTCAGATCGCAAATGCCTCTCAATCATCAAAGGAATGAAATTTAATTGTTAAGTGCCCAGAGCAATTTGCAAATTGATGAGTGCTAATAATGGTGGGAAATCGCGGATAATCCAAACATAAATGGTAAGTCCAGCAATAGATTTGAATAACCTGCAAGTAGAGTTGTCTATATACTATATTTATAGACAATTTAATGGTTTAAATAGTTAAAAAGCTCATAGATTTAAGTACATATGCTTAATGGCTTTCTAAGCTACTTTCAGGGAGGAAAAAATAGTCCGTTTTTCTCCTATAATTTATTTATAACTTAAATAAAAATGTCCGCAATTTAAATGCAATAAAAATGATATAATGGCTTGTTATTATAATGAAATTAATGCCTTTTAATGGAATTAATGCATGTCCTTGTAAATTATGAATGCAATCTGTATTTGCCTTCCCGATTATACTCATAAATCCATAGTTTACTCGTTGTTTTGTCAATAAACATGCCATAATATTTCCCCGATATGTATATAAAGCTTTCCTGATTGGATAATTCATAAAAAACATAAATCTTGTTTAACTAATTACAATTCAAAGGCGACTCTGGAGTGAGCGGGTGCTGGCTCATTTTTGAAAAAATGAAATGGTTATTGATGTGCTGGTAAAAAAATTATTTTTTCGGCCCGCGATCAGAGTGCGGCGGCCATTAAACAGGGCCACAAAGCTAAAGGCCATAAAAAATCGCAATATGCTGCTGTTTTATTTGATTTACTTTTATTATTGCCGGACCCAAAGACAAAGGCAGAGACGAGATAGAGGGCTGCGAGCGAGGCTGTTGAAGTATAATCATTTGGCGAGCCAATTTTAAGCATAAAAAGAAGGGAAAATTGTTCTGTGTCGGACATTTATGTGCTAGATTTTATGGCAATTTTGTTTCGGCTAAAACAATAAGACGGCCAATATACATACATATATTCGTGTGTTTTCTGTCTCGTAAAAAGGACAGCTGAATCGGAATCTGATGCTCATTGTTTCTGAATTAGGGGTGGACAAAAAGAAAACGATTTAACTAAAAAGGGTATCGATAAAGAGTTCGATTATCTATCGAAGTTTTCTTTGGCATATCGAAAGATTTAATATTAGTTCATAAATTGCTTCGATAGATGTATCCATTTTTTTATGACAAATGCAACTAATGATAACAAATTAATCGATAATATATCGACCCTTAACATATTTAAAAGAAGTCTTGCAATAACATTCTTCTCTGAAAGTTTCTTAGTTAGTAGATTAAAATAACTTCATTTAAAAATAATCTTTTTTTATTTATCGATGTTGATCGATATATTTGTGATGAATACAATGTGTAGAATAAATATTTGATCTTTTCGATATGTTCAATAATTATATCGAATCCTTTTCCCTTATCATGCATCCCTAATATGTATGTCTTGGCAAAGAACAAGCTGAATCTGATGCTCATTGTATGCGAATGGACGTTCGCATAATCTAATAATATTTTATGTGGACAGCATAAAAAGCACAGCACACAGTTCGGCACTTGAGAGTCCGTTGAACTCTCCATCTGGCGCCCCGCCTCCTGTCCTGTCCTTTCCTTTATATTTTTTTTACTCCGATGTCAAAGGACGAAGGCAGGGATGGGCGACCGACGAGCGTATCCATTGACCAACAAAGACAGAGAAATCCAAGCCAATTTATTGAAGTTTTTGCCGTTGGCCAAGGGCCATTACGAGCAGAAAGCAAGCGGATATCCAGCTTCCCCAAATGCGAATTTTATGATGATGCCTTAAAAACACTCGCACACACGGACACACTCACACACCCGCGCACACAGCCCTACATTAACGGCGCAATTAACATTCAGATTGCGCATACGCCCTGTATGCTGCACTATTTATTTGTGCTTTCATTCGTGTATTCATTTGCATTTTCATTAGTATATTATCCAAGCATTCAATGGTGCTCCAGGCATAAATGCCAAATGAGCTGAGAATAATGGCTTGAAGTAAGGGGAGCCGTTTGACTATCCTATAATGATTTACGATCCAGCGGGAAATCGTGCGGGAATTTTCCACAGTCCGCTTTACATGTCAAGTGCCGCGGGAGTGGATAAAATGATAAGTTAGTCAATCAGTTGATTATAGCAATCTAAATATAACGCAGCAGCAAGACAAAAGCTTTAGAGAAAGATTTGTGAAATGAATAAATAAAACGCTAAATGGCCGGAGAGTAAAAATAAACGGCAAGCGAATTGGGAACGCAGAAAAGCCAAGCCATATATACATATATATCAAATACGGTTTTCCCTCCTCTATCTATCGCATATGTGCAGATATATATACCGATGTCTGTCTGTCGCTGACACATACCTCTCAGCCTCTAAGCGAGTGTGCGTGGGCGTGCGATTGTGTGTGTGTGTGTCCCGGCAAATGCCATCAAGTCGAGTGACGTCACAACTGTGACAGAGAATCCGCGGGGAAATTATGCCATTGATTAGCCCCGCGGCCGTTCAAGCCAACTCGTGATTATGGCCACACTCATTACGCATTACCACGATGATGATGATGATGTCGCTGGTGATGCCAGTAATGACGTGTCAAACGGCGGGCGACACACCCCACACACACACGCCAGTTGTTGTGTGTATTTCAGGCTGACAGATGGAGCAAACTAAAATTGGCTAATGGGCACTGCGCCCATTCCATTCCATCTAGTCTTTCTCACCGTGGAACACTCGCAGTTTATAGACTCTATGAATAGTATAAGGCATTATAAAAATATTCAGGCGGGAGAGAGGGAAATACTTGATTTTATAATTTTATTACAGAGATTTCCTGAATTACAACCATGTATTATAAAGAAAACTAAGCTTAGTATATAGGGTTAACCAGTTTTGGCTAGAAAACGCTCAAAGGCCCTTACCTTAATTGTTTTTATTATTTTACAATTTACATTTTATGAAGAGAACATTGATAACTTTTTCGTTTCCTAGTTTCAAAGTTTAATTTTAGTTTCCTTCTATTTCATCTAGCTTGCCTGAGTATTTAATTTCTGAAATGAAATTTAAATACTTTTGATTATTAACCAAGTACAAACCTAATTTATTATAATCGAAAATGTTCCAAGTTTTGTTGGAATAACTTGAAACTTCATTTGTTAATAAAAGTTAAAAGGCATTGAAAGCTTTGATAATATTTTTGTAAGCTCTTAAACCCTTAGTTTTGTCTGAACTGAGAACAAACTGTTTATATTAATATATAATTCCACTTAAATATATCAAAATATATGTTAAAAAATTTCTCCTGTAATATTCTTTCTGTGATTAAATTCTTTAAAGTAGAACACGCTAGAATATATTCCCTGAAATTTGCAAAGTTTAATTCTTGGAAACCTAACCTTAATGTTAATCCCGGATGGAAGCTGGCCAAATTGCCATGTTATTTTCTGCTCTTCTGTTTTGGACAGACACCACAGGACAACATACACACACTGACCGATGGCCACTTGACGATGGCCCAAAATACCAGCCAGAATTTGTGTTGCCAGGCCAGGCGAGAATGTGTGAAGGGCCCGGGGAGAGGGAGTTAAATGGGGGATAAATGGGAGATAACATTTTTAAGCAATTTCGGTTTCAACGCACACTCCAAATAAATATATTGATGCCCTGTCCCGCAGGCACGTCCGCAGGAGCCGCGTATTTCTGCGGGAATGCCTTGTTTGGGAGCGTTGGGCGTTGAATCGATGAAATGCAAATGCAAGGACACAATGTGAAATGTGAAATGTGAATTGTGAATTGTGAAATGCAAATGCGAAATGCAAATGCAAATGCAATAAATTATGCGTTATGATGGAAATTACAATTTGTCACCATTTGTTATGTATTGCATACTTTCAGGCAAAATGAATATTGGCATCGGAGCACCGAAATGGGATAAATTGTCGCCGCGCGAGTTTCTGCAGCTGCAGGAGTTGGCCTCATGTAAGTGAAAATCAGTAAATCAAATTGCACTAATCAAACACACACACACATAGACACTAGTGGGAAATGCAAATGGCGGCCAATCAGACAGACAGTCGCCCTTAATTCGGCCTTTTTCACATTTCCCTGGAACTGACGGAAAGCCAATTAAAATGTTTTACACAACCCGCCAAGTTTGCACAACATTTTTAATTAACCCCAATCATGTTAGCCAACAAGCGATCGCTAATAGGGTTTTATTATTTAGCTCTACAGAGTTAATAGAGTTAGGGAAAAATAAATATTGTAGATAGTTTTAGTAGAGTTAAACATTTTGAAGTTTGGTTTAAATTAAAGAACTTAAATTATATAGAATATTTGTTTGATACCTTATGATAATGTTTAATAGCTTGCAATCTTTTTTTTTTTTTAAAGGTTTACATTTTTAGTTCTGATCATTATTAAATAGTCTACCATCTTATGGTAAGATTAAGTGGAAGTAATCTATGAAACAGAGTTCTTAAAATGAAATTCCTTTCATAGGTTTAAGTCAAATAATTGAGACTTTAATGGCATTAAACCGCTAGATAAACTTTAAATGCAATTTCTTATAATATAAAGCAGTGTTGCCCAGAGCCCTGACTCGCGAATTAGCTAATTTCTCTGCCCGGTCTCTGCCGGCACACGCACATAATGTAAACAAAGCAGCAGTGCAGTCAAACTTTAATTTTTATGGCTAAATCTAGCCTTCTTAAGAGTTAAATTGCTCTTTTTAGTCATAGATAATTTTTATGGAATTTTACAGAAAACGTAAACTATTTTTTTCCTCATATCTAGCCACTTTGTCCCATTTCTTACTCACACAAATGAAATTCCAACTAAGCACTGCTCTAAGAGGTTGTGCATAGATATTTTTATGATTCTACTTAAAGCTTAGATCCTTCAAAACTCCTTAAAGACCATTAAACTTTATAGTACCAATCAGAATAGACATTTTACCTTACGTAGACGTATTTCTGGTAAATACATGTCTCGTTTTCGTGCCACCACAGTTCCCTATGACGTTTCACTTCACTGCCTTCGCCTTCATTTACATTTTTGCTTAGTTGGCACATCAGTTGCTGCATTTGAGGAATATTCCTCATGGCAGCTGCAGCTTACTGCAAGCAGCGCGCATCTTAAAGAGCGATTCCGCAGCAGGATCCACCTCTCCTCGCCAAACACATCTCATCCACAGAGCTGAGTTACGAGCTACGAGCATGTCTGACACTGTTTGCAGTCTTTGCTGCAGCAAAGCTGTTTGACATGGCAAAGTAGTTTACCTTTGGGTGAGCACTTCGCCCCCACCTTATCCCCTGTGGAGGGAATTACTCGTACACGAACGGAAAATGCGAATGTTGAGCTTATAGATTATGGGATATTTCAAAGAACACACACAGTGCGTCACGGAAACGAGCTTGGACCATTTTTAAGGTGTGCTTGCAGCGGCGTACTATTTGCTGAGAACTCAAAGAAGCTCAGCACGAGGAAAGGGAAGTTATATGTGCACTAAGAATGTTTCTAAGGACTCCATGCATATTTTCATAAATAAAATAAAACAAGGTCCAGACTTAAAAAAAAGTTATAGTAGTAGTAACTGAAATCAACCTTTTAAATTTATTTTGGAAACTTACTATGCCATAGAGTATTACTTAAAAAAGATTTAGCCACAAACTAAACCAAAATAGTTCTAGCTTACTCGAACTCATAATCGGCTTAACTTCTCATAAATAAGTCAAGACTCGATTATATGCCAAGATCACACACAGATCTTTGTTATATAGTGGGTTATCCAGACGCGTTTCGGTCTCTGACCATCGAGACACTCATCAGTGGACAGGATCGACACCTAACAATTGCGTCTATTTAATTGAGCGTGTACAAAATATATATAAAACCTCTTGAATTTATTAGGAACCAACGATCTACTTTGAAATATTTTTAGTACAATCGAAACTATTATTTTGTCTTTATAAAAAATTAGGAACTTTCTAACTTTCTATTTCATACTTTTGTTAGTCATATTATATTTTTAAAGAGATGCTCGCCAGGCTGTGAAGGAAGCCAAGTGTATATAGTCATGTTTCAGGGCAAACTATATCTAACAGCTGTCATAGAAACTTAGTTGTCAGTAAAGATGAAGAAATTTGCATGAGGTAATCGCAGTTGAGTGCCATTAAAAGGGAAGATCGTAGTGGATGACTATATCCCAAAGATAAAAGCTCACAGTTTACTAGTCTATTAAAAAGATCACATGAATCTGGTCTGGTTACTGTAAAACTTGGAGTGCTTTGATTTAGGACTTTGTAATTATAAGAGTAGGACTCCTGTAACTTCAAGAGCCTCGGCGTCCGAGGATATATGGGTGCGGCGTCTGCAGGTGCTTATTAGAGTGGGTTTAAACTGTTTTTAGTCTGCGGTGCCGCTCCATGCGAGAGCCATCAAAAGTGTCAGCAGCAGCTGCCAGGGAACAAGGCTGCAACTGCAACTGCAAGTGAGACTGAGGCGGGGAAAGGGGACCTTTCAGGTGCAGACACTCTCCACAATTGCGGTGGCACGAACACGGATACCACTCACACTCACACATACACAAGCTCTCATTAGGTTAATAAAACTCTGGGCTGAAAAAACATTTCGGGCTGTGCTCCCCGTGGAGTTTATTTCAATTATTTGTTGCGGGCACTCATTCACCCATACACTTACACCTACACTTGCACAACCACCTGGTTTTCCATTAGTTAATTATCCCTGCAGTTAGTCCGCCCAAGGCACCGCCCACCTGTCCACTTAAGACGTCGATTCAGGTGGCGCCAGTCGAGCGATTGACGTGTGTGTCCTGCCCCTCGCGCCGCTGAACTCAACGGAACTTTGCATAATCCCCGGCTTACACCGCTCACCCGGACTACTTACATCGGGATTAGCATTGGAATTGGGATTGGGGTCCTCTAAGATCTCAGCTCTAGCTCTCACCTGTCAACTGTCTCCTCTCCTTGCAGATTCCACACGCAAGCTGCAGGATGTGCTGCGGGAGTTCTGCTCGCCGAGTGCCACAGCCACGCCCAAGTGCATTCCGGATGGGGTAAGTGTTGCCAAAATGTCCTGTCCCTGCCTCTGTCTCTGCTCCTGTCCATGCTCCTGTCCTGCTCCTGTTCCTGCTCCTTTACCTGCAATTAATTGAATGCGGATAAGTCCGAGAGCCAGACCCTTCTCAAAGCACAAGTCAAGGATTCGCCTCGCTTCGGTTCGGTTCGGGTTACACCTTACACTTTAATCCCCAACCCGTCGACTGGGGAGACCGATGAAAGGCGATTCTCAAGCACACTCAGAAACACACATATGTGCACTGCAAAAAAATATTTATTCCAGACTAGCTCTGATCTTACATCATAATATATAAGAGCCAATAATTTAAAGGTCCTGTTCTTACCCTCCGTGTCAAAGTGTCAGATAGCTATTTGTCTGAAAAAGATAACTACCAGATAAACTTAACTACCAGATAAAATTAAACTTAACTTAAAGCAAATCGGGTTTCTGCCCTCCTAAAATTTATCTGAACGTGAAAAAATAAAATAGTGCTGTTAACTATCGAATGTTGATTTAAAAGCACAGAATTGTGCTGTAAAGCGCAACCACATGGTTGTTTTGGTTATTGTCACCACTCAAAACAGCTGTAAGTCTCTTCTTCTTCTGCCCTTGGCTATCGGAAATCATCTGTTCTTTTACCGAGCCGGAAAATATTTCCCGGGGAATCGGGGTCCCTGTCAAAGTTAGCTCTCACACTTAAACGATAGAAAACCAAATGTTGTAAACGTGAAATTTTGACAGAAAGGGAAAAACCGGTCCTTAATAATTCAGGGACATCAGAAATAAAAGTGAGATAAATAATTTTATAAATAATAATACAAGATTTAAATACTCATTTAATAAAACTAGTGTATATATACTTTACATTTCAATATAATATTCTCTGACTTAAATGTATTTTTCTCCCAGTACAATCGGTCTGACAGGGACAAGTAGCATATATAATAGAGATTATGGAAAGGGGCTGGGGCTGAGAGCAGGTGGGGCGAAAGATTGAAAGTAAATCTTCTTATACGTACAATAAATCACAGACTTTTCAAGTTTACGCCTGAATGCCAAATTGAAATTGAATCCCGGCAGAGAGACACTGAGCCGGCCAGCCCTTCTTTGAATGAATATCCTGACAAGTTTATACATACTAAATTAATTTCCAACTGCCTGCAACTCCATCAATCCGGTCAGAGAAGCTGCATTACTCTCTCTCTCTGTGTTTGAGGAATCAGCGAGCACATCCTGAGACCCGGATCACTCCAGGGGCTTAGTGACAGTTACCAAGGAGATGAAGGATATGGAAGTATTCTGGGGCAGACCGTTTACAGTTGGCACAGCGTTCAATATTAATTTTTAATGTCGGACCCGAGACACATGCATTTCATTCCGTTGGCTTATCATTTGCTTCAACAGCGCAACGAATTGCAAAAAGTATAATTAAGTTTCCGCCACTCCCTGTAACCTCTAACGTCTCGACTTTTAGGGATCCCTTCGTCCTGCACAAGTTGGATTGATGTTTCGAGTCGAGCGGGGGATGTGGAGTGAATAAATTTGCTCGGCACTCGCATGGAATTCACTTTGATATCGAACACGAGTACGCTGCGATACAAGTACTTGCAGCACTCACTGTTCGCTGTTTGTCTTTCGCCCCGCCCATTGCGGGGGAATGTAATTCCCGTAAATATTTCAGCGAACGAAATGAATTGAGATGCCACGAGATGTGCGCTGCCTGGCAACATTTTTCCTATTCCGGAGAAAGCAGCTTAACATGTCCTGTCCACAAAAAAAGCCCTCGTCCTTCAGCTGCTCTGACTTTAACTCGTGGCTGGGCTTCAGGCCCATCTGCTCCAATTAGGTTAATTAAGAGCCGCCTGTCGCCAGGTGGAGGAGCAATTCAGCGATGAAAGCCAGAGAATGACATGTGCGTTTTCCTGTTTTCCCAGCAATTGGTCACTCGATGGCTTTAAAACCAGGGATAGAGGGAGTGTGAACTAGGCCCCATTTGGTCGTTATTTATCCCCCGAACTGTGCGATGCATAATGAATGCAAAGCGCAGATTATGTTTGCCGGGCCGGCGGCGACGGCGGAGTGGAGGAGATGAGTGCCAAATGGCCCGTATGCGTGCGCGGGTGCGTATGTGCGATGTGTGATTAGAGAGTGTAATGAATATCACGCATTCGCACCGAGCGCCCCGAAATGTGCTTGAATATTTATTCATTAAGCCACGCGCTCACGCATAGCGTCACATAACGCATCCATGGGAATAACAGCGGAGATTGAAAGCGGAGATATACAGCAGCGGTCGGAATAATAGTACCGACTGGGAATTTGGGAATAATCACGCTTTACAGCCCCCAGAGATAGTTAAGATTAAAGTTATTTAAGATTATAAAAAGCTAAAAATATAGAATTAACTTTAAAATGGTTCGACTTTGCATATTAATTCGTATTATAAATTAATTTTAAATTTAGAATAATGATATAATGCTGACTAGAGTAATTACTATAAATACTATCCTTAACCTTATTTTATAAAGTAATATTTACTTTGTTTATAAATTAAATATTTAATTATTTGATATGAATCCAAACCCAAAATATTGCTTACCTAATTTTAAATTGTTTTTATATTGCAAAGCCAACAACAAGATTCCATAAAATTGTAAGCAAATATCTCTAGTTCCTTATTTATTGCTTTACCACATTTAATTAATTATAGCCACATCGAAATATAGCTGACTTAAGAACCAGAGGGGGAAATTGATTACCTTAAAACCCCAAAACCTTAATTACCTGCTAGGACTCTGACCGCAGTTGTAGATTTGCAGGAAGCTGGCGAACGGAGATACATTCGAGCGGAGGAAGGGCTGTTCGCACGCGTATCTCGTTGCTCCTTTGATGGCTAAATAAATTTTGCTAACGCAATTCGCGCCATTATTATAGTGCCAGTGTGTGAGTGGGCGAGTGTGTGTGTGTGTGTGTTACTGGCTTGTAATTTATGTGTGTGTAAGCCCCCAGTATCTGTGTGTCTGTGTTTTACAATATGCCGATGTAGCTCCTCTTAGGCGTGTCGCCGCCATTTGCGCTCGACTGCTTCAAGCAGTTTCCTCCGGCACTCGCGGCTATAGGCATCCCTATATACTTAAATATATAGTAAAGTACAGTATATAGCTAAAGCCTCTCTCCCCCAGCTATGGAAGCTGTTGTAGTGCCGCGTATAAACTCCCATTCGCCAGTATTCGGTTTCATTATGGTCGAGGATCCAGCAAACAGCCAGCAAGTGGTTGAGAGCACTGGAAAAAATCAAAAAGTCTTTCATTTTTTACTGAAAGAAGAAATTAGAGTATAATGGTAGTGAATTTGCATTAATTTCTGACTTTCTTTCACTGAATTGGCTTAAAAGAACATTTTCTAAAAGAGAAAAGTTCACATGTCACAAAAACGTAAAGTTATAATTTGTTTAAAAATATTTTAAATCCTATTTCATGAGATATTGTTTTAATTAATTCAAAAATACTTGGTCTTACAACTGAAACAAATCTTAAACTGAACATAGAGTAATATTTCCTCCAAGTGTAGGCCCAAACCTCGGCGCTCTGTTAATGTTACCAGCTCTCCTATATTTTGTTTTATGTTTCGAAATTTAAAACGATGCAAAATAGCAAAGGCAGAGGACGACTACCAGTCCGTGGTGATGAGCCTGATAATAATGGCACATACATCTAGTCCATACTCCTTTTATATATATAAAGTCTTTCCCGAGCCGCGTAATGTTCCAAGCTGGAGCGCTGATTATTTCATTACTCACGACGCAACGCCCTGGCTCTTGTGCAATTAATCGCATCCATCTCCTCGAGTTGTTGTCCCTGATTAGCAGTACATCCCTGATCCTGAAACTGGAGCAGTGGCTGGGAACTGGAAATTGGCAACTGTAAAATCCGTAAAGCCGCCGGCGGCCTAACGTCTATCAATGTCAGTGGATGTCGGCGTCTATCAATGTGTAAGTTGAATGCGGGCCGCTGAATGCTGAATGCTGAATGCTGGGTGTCGTCGTCGCATTGTTGATTCAAGCATCGCGCCGCAGCTGTCAATGTATTGACATTACACGTGGTGTTGACATGTAATTTGCCCCGATCCCCATTTCAGCCAGGTTCCAGGTCCCGTTCTGCATCCATAAAAACTTGCCCCATACCCACCTCCATCTCCCATACCATTTCCCTGCCGTACTCTCAGAGACCCATACCGGTTTCTCAGTTCCATCGGCAGACCCAGGGCAAATAAAGAGGCGCCAGATCCTTGGACGACATTCCCCGGCACGTACGAGCCGAATGGAACCTTTTCGAGGCGGAGCTCGGATTTATGTGAGAATTTTGTGCACTGGACAAATGTAAATAAAATGGCTTACGTTCGGTCGCCACCCACAAGGAGAATTATGTATTCCGAGGGCGTAAAATGCGAGATTTTAAAGGCAAAAATCTCTGCAAAATGGGGAATTTACTGAAGGTGCTGGCCTGCACTGATATCTGACCTTCAATTAGACGGCAAATTGGAGTTCTCATTCCTCACACGCCATTTGATTATGTCGGGAGAAATAACTCTTCGAACATGTCGCAGTATGGCCAGCAATTATTAATCATACGCTCCGTTGTCCGCCCTAATAAAGCCAACGCCCAGCATTTCCCCGCTGTAAAAATATGAAAAATGCGTGGCTGTCTTCATCTAAGCCAAATGCAAAATGTTCTTGGCCATAATAATGTCAACATATTATGTTGCATAAGCAGCTCTCCGTCTCGCAAGCTTCGTTGTCACAACAAACCCGATACCGCTCGTAAAACTTTGCTGAAAGGAGTATCCTCTACCGGCGGACAGAGATCTATGCACCGTCGAGTGTTTTGCACACATTTTAGCTTGTCACTTGTGAAATACGAACTCCCTCGCTGGGAGAAAATAAAGGGAAATAATACTATTGGGATTTCCTAGAAAACATCAAGTTCTTTAATGGGAAATCATCGGAAAAGGGAATATATAATACATTCTTGAAGTAGTACTGTTCGGTGGGAAGTTAGCCATTGAAAGGTTTCCGTTTAAATCTTTCTTAAGCCGAGATCTTCATACTCTTTTTAATATTCGTTTTTTCCTGTGCCTTCCTGCCCTTAGTAAACCCCATGTGTGGTTGGTGATGGCTTATTAAAAACCGACAAAACAAAGCCCCACATAAATCATTGGCTGGCTCTCTGGTTTTTTCTTTCTTTGTCTAAACTTTCCAACTCTTTTTTTTTTTTTGCAGGACATTGATTTCGATGGCTTCCGACGCTTCCTGGACGCCTTCCTCGACTGCGAGGCGCCGCTGGATCTGGCCAAGCACTTGTTCGTGTCCTTCCTCAAGCCGAATGTCACCCAGGCCCAGCTGCATGGCCGGGCACTTAATCAAATGGCCGCCATCAGCAGCACGGCCGCCTGTGCGCCAGTCACGTCGCACACCAAGGGTAAGAGATCGTCCCCGTTACCGTTCCCACTCCCATCTACATCCTGGCCAGTGCCCTGACTCCCATTCCCGCTCTTTTCTCGTGTGTGTGTGTGTGTGTGTATGTGAATAATTGCTGAACATTTCTTCTGGGCCTTCCTCCGCATCCATCCACGCCTCCCAACCGCTCGTAATTAGGCTCCATACCGAACATCAATAGCATTGCCGAGCTCATGCCGCAGTGCAGCGGAGCCGGAGGAGGAGGCGTAACAGGGGGCGAGGGCCACGCACCGGCCCGCAGCAGCTTTGTGGACAAAATCCATGGCATCACGGATAAATTACACCACTCCCTGGGCGGACATCTCTCCCACGATCCCAGCAAGACGGGTAAGGCACATGCAGAGAAAAACATGACTGGAATTACCTAAAATACACTAAAAAGTCACACTTAAATTTTAACTAAACACAAGTTTTATCTAAACGCTCTACGACATCGAGAAGTTTTTTTAAAGCTACCTGAGTTCAGGATTTATTGTTGCATTCTACCAATAAATCCCTTTTCCTATTCCTGTTATTTTTAAATTATAAAATTTTATTTCTGTTGGTTCCTTAAATTATTAAAATTTGGTTGCCTATCGTGTAAATGTTAAAGCTAACTTTGACAGGGACTCAGACTCTCCGTCAAATATTTTCCTGCTCGGCAAAAGAACAGCTGATTTCCGATAGCCAAGTGAAGAAGAAGAAAAGACTCACAGCTGTTTTGAGCGGTTGCGATAACCAAACCAACCATGGGACTGCGCCTTACAGCACAATTCGGAACTTTACAGCAAAAATCGATAGTTAACTTTCACCTTAAGATACATTTTAAAAGGGCAGAACGCCGGTTTGCCTTACGATAAGTTTATCTGGTAATTATCTTTATCGGACACATAACTATCTTTGACAGTGAGGGTAGAGACCGGTCCTTAATTAAAGTTTCGAGATATAAGGACCATCTTTCTCTGAGTACACTAGAAACTCTCCTACTCCAAGCACGTGACTGATATATCTATGATATGGGTTGGAATATTTAACAGGCAGCGTCCATCCGATGCTCACCGTGACGCCGAGTCCCTTGGCCAGCGGGCCCAGCATGTTCCAGGCCAACAATCCGGCCCGCCGGTCCGTGGACTCGAGCCCCTCCCATTCGGCGACCAATCACTCGCAGATGTCACGGAACTCCTCGAAGAAGAGCAACAATTCGGTTAATTGCAAAATTGATGGTGAGTATTAATTAGGCAGCTCCCCCTGAACTCGTCCCCAGGCTCCCTGTACCCTTTCGCCTGCGTGCTCTGAAATTACAATGTGCATGCGACTTCCTTCCAATTAAGACGCTCATTGTGCAATCAGCATGTGATATGTGGCGGCCGCCATCCTGGCCAGCTGGGCGATTGCCTGGTTAGCATTCAGAGCCAGAGTGAACAATTCAAATGCAAAAATTAACCGTCTATATGCTGTGCTGCGCTCCATTTGTTCGCGAAAATAAAACAAACTTTTATGATTGCCTTTTGAATGGCGGCAGCAGGCAGCGGGCAGCAGTTGTAAAACTTTGAATGGGCAAAGTGGGTGTAATATGGGTTGTGATAGAGGGGCTATGAAATGTTAAATTTGAAATCAAATTTGCTCTGACTTTGTTGCACAAAAAAAAACACAAATAATATAATTTTAGGACCATAAAATCCATTAAATGTACGATTCTACTAATATTAAGTAAATAGGACAAATGACACTGTTTTTCCCCTCCTAGATACAAAAGAATTCGAAATAAGCTGCGGAAACCAACGCTTTCTCCCCAACATTGTTAATATCTTAAGAGTACTCGAGGGAGACATAAGTCAATACCTGTGAAGAAGCAACTAAGTGCAGCTCAACAGAATTAGCTGTTGTAAGCTGGAAAAATCCCGCTTGCTTAGCTTGCTTAGTTAACTTTTTCGTGAACTTGCTAATTAGTGGAGCGAGCAAATATCAGCGCGGAAGGAAAACAAAGCAGACATTCGCTAATTCACGAGTTCATAAATTATGGACCTGCGCTGCCGCTGCAGTCCTGCGAAAAGGCGAAACTTGGCACCGGAAGTCAGACTTGCTTCCCTTCTTAGCTCGGCGCTCCCCTCTTCCGCTTCCGCTGTCACAACAGCGGCTAAAGAACAAAAAAAAAGGAGCCCTAAAAAAGCGACTCTTGTCTCAGGGATCGTGTCGTAAATCAACGCCCAATTAGAAACATTTTTGCATTTCACGAACTCGCAACTCGTAAAATGCGAAGCCTGCGTTAAATTAACATTTATTGCTCACCCACACACACACACACACAGGGAAACAAAAGCGCAGACACTCACACAGACAAAGAGAGGCGCACTTGCGGCCTGAAAGTATGCAGCAGCATTTTTTTCGCTCCTCTACGCCCCACTTTTGTTTCCCTTTTTGCTTTCATTCATTTCGCTTCGTTTGAAATGTGTACGAGAATGATTAATGAACGTAAATTTCGTTTTTTCCCTCGCTTTTTTCCGCCTCTGTCGCTGGCCAACGGTTTCACGCATTTTTGCCAGCAATTGGAAGGCATTGTCCTTAAAGATTAGGGGGTGGAGCACACACAAAAAAAAACACTTTAAACGATAATAATTCAATATAATAAGATCTCTAGTCAATTCCATATTATTTAGAAAAGTTTTTAATTAATAAAGAAACTTAATACTTTAAATCATTATTTTAGGTGCCTAAAAGTAGGCAATCATTTTGTATTCCAACCAGACCAAAAGGTTTCAATTTATGGTATTTAAAATTAATTTTAAGTCATTAGAGACCATTTTTGAATTATATATTTCTACCTAAGCTTTTACGTTGTTATACTTTCCCTTAAAAAATATGGAAAACTAGTCTTTTATGCTTAAACTAACATCCACCGATCATCCCTTGCGCCGTTATATTTTCTCTTTGTGTAGTAAATTGCGTAGGGGCATAAGGACGAGGCCCAGTCAGGAATTTGCTATTAGCATTATATATTAAGTACAACATGGGCTTCGCTTTGTTCCTCTGTGTGTGTGTGCTGTTGAGCGCCTTAAGCGCTAATTGGATTAGTTTTGCTTTGCTTTTTGTGTCCTGTCTCTCTGTCTGCGTGTCTGTGTGTGAATTAAATTTATTAGGAGAAATGTACGCCGGCAAATAAGTTGACATTGATCCTGCATACACACTCAGCCTGTTTGCACAACTTTCCCTGCACTCATCGCGAAAGCGACAGGCTCATTTAGTTATTAATAAGAGGGGCAAATATTAGCATTGTATTCCGCATATATATGTATATATATATATTTTAATTTATTGCCAACAAACGTTCCGACATTAGGCAAACATAATTAGCTAAAATACAATCGTCTGCATGTGGGCCGGCATCTTTTTCGGGTGTTTGTCTAGCTTAGAGGGAGTCCCTGCATTACCATATATATTACAACATCAACAGCTCTCACAAATGGCCTGTCAAAATAATAAAAGATGGAAATCATTCACTCACACAAAGCGGCAAACAGAGGGAAAGTCCCTTTGAGAGTGTGCTTCCCCCCGGAAAATTTCTAAGCAATTTGCCGCCTTTGATTTCAATTCATTATGTAATTACCCCGGATTTGACTGCAAGGCTGGAAAAATCAATGGGGAATATTGCAGAAAACCGTAAAAAAAAGGTGAATAAATTCTTAATTATGGCAAAACAAAGTTGGGCGAGCCAAAGTATCTGGAGCATAAGGTGAGAAAAGTTTTGGGTCGCAGGCTCCAAACATTAAGCGCCATAGCTTCCGCATTAAAATGGAAAGCAAATTGAGGCACAGTATTCCGGAGTTCATTAAGAGCCGTAACGAAGCGCTGGCTTTTGGCCCGGTCAAATGTTGGCAATTAACATTAAGCATAATGGGTTCCAGCCTGTCAGCTGTCGATTGCATTGAGAGTAATGAGGAGCCGGTATTGTGTCAACCGAAGTGCCAAGTACTTAATGAATGCACACTGGGGATGGGTTGGAACAGTGCTGAAATGTAAATGTATCGGTTTGGCATGGGGAACTCAATATCGATATGAAAAGCGAGTGATAGATATAGGAATCAAATGATTTTTGTTGAATGAATTGAGAGAAGACCGAAAATATCGTATCGCATCGGCGTGGAAAGATCCATTCGTTGTCAATATCGAAATTAACGCAATATAAATGTATCGGATCAGAATTCGATATTATTATCGATATGTTTATTTCTCTAAAATATAAAAAGATTTATGTAAAATGTATATAGGGAAAGACATGCCGTATCGGCGATACCAAAGATAAGCAAAAACTTTGGATAGACGGATGTTCCGGAAAATAACCAATATGCTTCATTAGTGTCCATGCTAACCTTGAAAAAACTATATAATATAATAACGATATCGACAATCGAATAAATCGACATGTTGACAAATAAAGGAATTTTTGTTTAAATATCGAAGCAAGCTTTCGAACATTTTTTCTTAATGTAGTATGGATTTTCCTTCTCCAGGACACATCCGTGCACTACGCCCCCACTCACTCACTCAATTATTCCCTTCCCTTACTTGCAGCTGACATTAAGCTGCTGGCGCGAAAACTCTCGCATTTTGATCCACTGACACTCAAGGTCCCGCTGAAGGATGTCGTCTGCTATTTATCACTGCTCGAGGCTGGCCGTCCGGAGGATAAGCTGGAATGTAAGTCCGAGTCGCGACCTTCGATCCGGCTGGTCGTTATTTATTCATTGCCTTTGCTTTCGTTGCTTGCAGTCATGTTCCGGCTGTACGACACGGACAGCAACGGAGTCCTGGACACGGCCGAAATGGATGCCATTGTTAATCAGATGATGGCCGTGGCCGAATATCTCGGCTGGGACGTCAGCGAACTGCGTCCGGTGAGTCTGGGCACTGGGCTCTACTCTGGGTTCGGTTAAATCCGGCTTACATTAAAAACTCATTACGCGATTGCAATTGCCATTGCAATCGATGCACTGCAGATCCACTTACTCGGCACTCGGCACCCACTGCAGCCGGTTCTCCTTCTCCGAACCGAGCGGAGCTGAGCTGTTTTGGCGGTCACGAGTCCCAAAACCCGTTCAACTACTCATTGACCCAATCCAATCCAATAAAACTTTTTCAATTACTTACGGACCTTTTCAGCGCCAAACACAACACAACGGAACAGAACTTAACAAAGCGCCAAACACAACACAACGGGAAAAAAACACTTGAAATTAATTTCGCTTTATTGTTTGGACATTCAACTTTGGCGATAGTCCCAGTTTAGCCTGCACAGAGAAAAAATCGATTGGCTATTAATTTAATACAGAAAAAAGTTCCTTAAGCCAAGTTCAGAGATACTATTTATGAGGGGTAAAACTTTCAAATGAAATATTATATTTCTCAAGGTATTTTGGTACATTTTTAATGTCCTTAACTTTGCCATGAAGATCTTGGATCAATAGATGTGTCCTGCTAATGGCCTTATGACACAGGGCACAAGTTTTCATTAATTAGAGTTTTCATTAGAG
>JAEIIF010056097.1:0-10301 GCA_018874455.1 Drosophila trapezifrons | reverse complement strand
CTCCTGGGGCAATTCGATGAGGGCAGCCAAGTGTTCGAGGAACCCGTGTCGAAGATCACACTAAAGCTTTGCTCCGGTGTTCCCATCGAAATGTTTCCATAATATTCCACATTTTGTCGATTTTGCAGCGCCAGTCGGAGTCTGTCCGTTCCGCTTGTTATATTTCTGGCCAGGAATAGCTCACTTTTATTGGGGTTTATCCTGGAATAGAGAGGCACTTTCAGGAGTTTTCTACTGGCCAGGCTTAAGTCCAAGACCGCGAGTAACCAGAACAGCAATCGAAGCATATTCGCCGAGCTTACTCAGAGAACTGAGCTCTCCCCGATTTTGGAATTGCATCTTAAAAATAGTGTTCATGTAACTGCAACAGCTGTTGGGGTTAATTAGTCAAGTGGCTGGGTCAGAAACTGGTTAGCTGATTGCTCTACGAACGGGCTCTGAAGGTAAAAATAAAAATAAGTAACACTCAAAGAATTCATTATTATTTAATCATTTATTTAAATTAATGCAAAGACCCGAGAGATAATGGCTTAAATTCTGCAAACTGAAAACTATAAGAGGTTGGAAACTGACTTTGATATACTGTGGATCCTTTATTTGAGATCAGAGACGTTGAACATTCAGGGATTAAGTGGAGCTGGCGAATCCGATCTTATTGTTGGCCATGTCGAACACCGTGCAGTAGTTCCTCATGAAGGGATCGCCGAGGATCCAGAAATTGGTATCCATGCAGGTCACCACCGATATGCAGACGGTGTTGCCCTTGTTAGTCTTCACTCGCATCTTCACCCTTTCGCCCGGGAGGGAGAGCTTATTGCCCCCAATGACAAAGGTGAAGTCCGGTACCTTCTTTGAGCACTTCATCCAGCACTCACCGCTGGAGGTCTCGGTGCAGCCGATGATCTTGTTAATCTTCCTGTAGATGGCACACGGAGCGGCGATCAGCGAGGTGCCGGAATCCACGATGGCCTGCGCGGTGCCGCTCACCTTGGTGCTGCCCACGTAGAAGGCCTGCAGGGCGAGCTGCCAGTAGCCCTTCTTCGTCACCGGGGTGTAGGTATAGCTATTCGATCCGGTATAGGCACTGGTATCTGTACTGCCGAAAATGAGAACTCCGCCTCGACTGGAGCTGCCGCCTCCCCTCATGCACATGGCGAACTTGCAAGTTTTGATCACACCCTGGGAGCACATATTCTGCACCAGCGTCCTGACATTGTCCACGGATATGGACTGGTAACCGAGGCCCAGGATGCCATCGAAAATGGCCGTCACGAAGGTGGATCCTGGTTCCCTGGTCGTCATGGCAAATGTCTGATTGGTGACCGACAGTCCAGCTACTCCTACTTTGTCCTTGGCCAGGACACCTTTCACTCCACCCGAACCGTATTGTATGTCAAACTCCGTGCCCATCTTTATAAAGGTGCTGGACTTCTTCGGCCGGTACTGATCGTGGTCCCTGCAAGCCTTGCTGGTGCAATGCGGACCCGGCACCCAGATATTCGAGCTTCCCGTGTCCGGCAGCATCGTGAACCCTTGCTTGGGTGTTCCGATGGTCATCTTGCATGTGTACTCCATGTTGGCCGTGTTGGTCAGCTGAGCGGTTCCGGAGGTCTTGGCGAAGCTGCCACCATACCGATGGGCCACAAAGGCCTTGTCCGCGCGGAGATTGTCGGTGGTTCGCACGAAGTTCTGCTTGAAGTCGAGGGGTATAGTGGCAAAGCTTGAGCCACTGCTGGAACTGCTGGCACTTGACTGGGATTTGTTCTTCCGATTGGATTTTTTGGCCACACTACGGCGCCTCTTGTTACTCTTGGCCGCATTCAGTCGTCGTTTCTGCTGATTCTTCGATCTGGCCGAGAGCCTGTTTCCGCGACGGGCATTACTATTATTAGTATTGGTATTGCTTCTGCGCAGATTTCGTTGTCTATTTTGGGCGGCCAGGGATCTGGATTCCGATCTGGATTCCGATCTGGAGCCTGACCTGCTGACTTTTCTCTGCCTGCCCTCGACCAAAAGGACTAGGAGACAGATTACGGCACACAACACTAGAACCCTGCAGCGCATTTTAGCCTTGTTAGAAAGACGTTTAGTAGGCACTAACCCTCGCAATTCTGGGTGAATCGGTTTTATAGACGCCAGAAGTGTCTAAAATTTGCTAGCCAAGGTCACCGACCAAAACAGCTGTGGGAAAGTTAAAATTTCCCTAAAGCAGCGTAATAAGATAAGTAAATAGCAACTAAACGCATGCAGGTTGAGCTTAAAAATAGATCACAGCAAAATTGTACTTGGATACAAATTGGGTGAAGTCGGGTATGTCAGTCAAATAGAGAGACCTTCACAAGGAAAAGTTATTCTTTAAAGATCATGAGTCACTTATGTATTTTCCCCATTTCGTAGTAATGCTTATCATGGGAGCTGAAGAAATCACTAGGGTTGCCCCAAAAATCTCAAGGGGTTTGAAATCACTTTAAAGGTGTCTAAAAGTATACTATAAAATGTTTGTTGAACCATTTTTTTTTATACGATGACACATTATGTAGCACAGTCTTCGACACCTTTTTAAGTGATTTAAAAACGCTAGTGATTTTTGTAGAACGCTGGACTTTTTTTGTAACAATGTAACGTTTTAATGCATATGTTTTTATATTTTTTTAATGGATTCTTAAATAATAGTGATTTCTGAAAGACCTTTGGATAATTGAGGATAAATGGAGACTCTTTAAATATTACTAAATGTAGTACAAAATCATATTTTAACTCATTTTATTTTGGGGAAAGACCTTAAATAAGCACATTTTATTTATTATAAGCCTAATAATGTAATAAATATATGCCTAAATATTTTTAGAGACTTTTACTAACAACAAAATTAAGCAAAGATACAAATTAGGTAAAACTCCAACCCTAAATCATCATACAGACCATTTATTCAAAAAAGAATAGAACAAAGGCGTGCTTTAAAAATGTTCGTCTTTTTAATGCAAAACAACAATTACGCAAAGACTCTATTTAAATTCTCAAAAGACCGTCAATATTTGTTAGGCTAATTTACGTCATAGACGAGCCTATTAAAAAGCTTGTTTATTTGCCAAAAAAATATATTTTTAGTTCAGCGAAGCCGAGTGCAAATGGGAGAAGCTGGACGACATTTCTCTAAGGGCACCTCACACCAGTCTGCAAGGATAAATATTAAATTTAAATAGTCAAAATATTTTAAATTTTATATGCTTACTTAATCTATTGCGACAGGAGCTGACACCCATCATACAGCCATTGCCAAACTCGCACTTGACCGATTCTCCATCTATATTTGTCTCTCCACAGACGGGCATATAGACTGCGGGGCAGATATCTGGACAACCTTCTCCTGTTTGTGCCTCAATTTGAATGCAGAGGAGAAACAGACTCAAACTGACAAAAAGCGGCTTCATTTTCGGATGAATTCTGACTGATTTGTGACAGCCAGATGGGCTTTTATAGGCCAATCCAGCGGGGGATGAGCCATTGACAGGTTTCAAAAATAAATACAGCTGTGAAATACTCATTAAATTTTAATAGTACGAAAATAAATTGCATTCAGCTTCGAATTACATACTGCCTTTATCGGGAATCATCGATCATGCGCCTATGGAGCGGTTAAGACAAAACAATCCAAAATATTCCACACCCACCGTTCAAACTGGTTAACCGCTGTAACCTTCATTCACTCTGGGATCACCTTAAATGGAGTGGAGTCCGAAACGGAAAACGTGCTGCCCAGGTTAACAATTATATGTTTGAATTTCAATTTACAGCGATCATTTTCTGGCACAAATCGATTCGTTTCGGCCACCACTCGAACTCCCTAAAGAGATCGGTGGGGCGCCAATGGAAAGTCGGTCATGCCTGCTCCATGGACGTGGGTGTGGATGCTCTTGGCGGTCATGAATCTGACACTCGGTCAGTCTGCGTCCAACGAAGTTAATGATGCTAGTCCCGAAACTCAATTAATTCCCGAACAAAGGTCTCCGAAATCTCGAAATGTATGTAAGAAGTGCTACAGCCTACTTTACCCCAAGAAGGAATATCGTGTGCGATCTCAAAAAAAGGATTGGAAGAGGCCCCATAATGTTGTCCTGCTCGTGCAAGATCGCAAGACGGGACGAACCGTAAAAGTAGCCTTTATGAATGGGATTAAAAATGAAAAGGAAGTTCGCGTCTTAAAACCTTGGTTTAAATCGAAAGATCCCTGCAATAAGGTGACCAAGAGATGCGTTTATCGGTTGATAAGTCGAAGAACAGGACGCCCTTTCAAAATTGATTTCAAGGAAGGCTTTAAGAATGGAGAAAGATTTCGGGCTGTGAATCTAGCCCCCTGAGTGCTTACGCACTGGAAAATAATGATTAAAATAATGTATATATAATTAATGAAATACTTAACAATATTTGACATTTAAAATTTAATAAAAATTTAATATTAAACCTTGTTTTGCTGTTAAAATTACGCGTAAGCAAAAGCTTTAAAGCCAGTGAAGTGCCAGCGCTTTAAGCCAAAAACACTCAGAGCTCCCATTCACTTGGCTGCGACCTGTCGACTGTCATGTCTTTTTCTTCGTTTGGCCAGACCAGAGCTGGCCGAAACGGAGCTGGACCGGCCGGCGGGTGGGCGTTGAAGTTGGCCAACGAGATACGCACACTGACACTAACGCACGCGGTGTCGCCAAGCTGACAGAGCCAGAGATTTATTACTCGAGGAGTTCACATATCTGCCAGCTGCTTGTTTTCTTCGCTCCGAATCGATACACCTTCAAGAGACAAAGTCAATCAAAATGTGAAATAAAAAAATTGCGCGTGCGTAAATATTACGCGTACTTTCGAATTGAAAGCCAAAACCGGAAATCTGCAAAGGCAATGACTTTCAAAAATAGATGACGATTAATGCAATCAATGAAGATGAGTGTCTGCCTTGCATCTTCGAGTATTTCGAGTGACCGATTGATGTCAAGCCAGTTCGCAGCTCTAAATCAGACTTAAGTCGGCGGAAAATTCGAATTTCCAAGCACCAAATATAAATATGAACTGAATAGAAAAATAGAAAAGTCTCCATTCCAGCTAAGAGCTGCAAGCTAAAACCAATGCACTTTTGTTATGCCTTGCTTTTCTGCCTTATATATCTGTTGATAATAACTAAATCCCAGAGCAGCATATTCGACTCTATTAAAAAGTGTGGAAAAAATCATATATTGACTGTTCGAAACCGCTGTCGAAAGTTAAGTAATAAAATTCATTATTTACTTCAAACCCGTGAGCGCGTCTTTTAATTGTATGCAATATAAATACCTTAATATTGGTTTTTGTTTAATTTAACAGCGGGCATAAAAGAAATAATACTGCCAGCTGTTTATACATTGATTTCACTGTTGAAGATCGAGTTCAAAACACTTGGCTGTGATGAGTTTGGCCTTATAAAGATATCGGTATCCGAGGGGAAGCGATTCAGTCACCTGTTTTTATCTATCTCAACATGTACCTCAAGCTCGCCGTTTTATTTAGTGGGTTACTGTACCTAAGTAACGCCCAAACTACGGATTGTTCCAATAACTGTATGCTGCGAGCTAGATGTACGCCCTACTACAAGGATCTGGTTTGGGCAGTAGTGGACCGAGTGTGTCGCGTTTTCCAGAACGGCTGTATCTTTGGCAACGAAAACTGCATGAGGGCCAATCAATGCCTGCCACGTAAGCTATTATTAAATATTATCTGAATAAAAATAAATGATTTGTATCCTCCAGCCATGGTGGCCACTACCAAGGAGAATTGCATGGAATCCTGCCCCAGGATGTGTTCCCGCGGGGCACCACCGGTGTGTGGCTGGTTTCCCTTCACGGACAGCAACGGAGTCACCGGAGGACGGAGTCTAACGTTCCGCAGCCGCTGCCTCCTGGATCTACATGCCTGCCGGAACGCCGAGGGTGAGAATAAATATATTTAAATGTATTTCTATTTATCCTAAATACATTTTATTTCCAGCTTATGTTAATGAGCCACAAATTGGACCCTGCACTTCTGAAAATTAGTTAAAACTAACGAAAAATAAATCAGATAATTGTTTACGTTGCTCCTTATTTTTTATTTCTTTAAGTCGTCAGAAGAATCTATTAAGAAATTCAGAAAAATATAGATTCACTTCTTAAAACAACTAATAGATGGACACTTACTTATTAAAAGCTTAATAAACTCGATTTCTTATTCTTAATATATAGGAAATATGTGATATATTGTCTTAAATAATTTAAATTAAACAAATTAACAGACCTTAGCTCAGCTGTTTACACAGATATTCGTCTGCTCACCCAGAAGCTCACTATATCCGTATCCGTATTCGAGACTATATATTCTGTGCCCTTCCTGATAAGGCCTTATAACTACTTAAGAATGAGTACCTTTAGGTTCTCAATCCTCCTGACTCTGCTTTGTGGATTTCTCCGCCCGAGTGCTTCCCAGAAAAGGAACTGTTCCGGAACGTGTACACTCCAATTTCGGTGCGATCCCTACGTCAAAAACCTTGCCTGGACAATATCGGGGAAAGTTTGCCGCGTTTTCAAGAACTCGTGTCACTTGGGATCTCACAACTGCCAGAGGGAAAACCAGTGTTTAAGCGGTAAGAGTGTGCCATTTATTTCCGACTGATAATATGGATATCCCCTGTACTTAGTTCTGCCAGCAACATCTCAGGAGAAGTGCCTGAAATATTGTCCAACTTGTTGTTGTCCTTGGGTTGGACCACCAGTTTGTGCCTCATTCTCCTATATAGATGTCCAAGGAGTCAGAACAAATCGCCAAACCACATTTTCAAGCCGCTGCCATTTGGACCAATACGCCTGTCAAAACGCAGATGGTAAGTAAATGTTAAATTGATTATAGATATAAAAATTAAATACTTTAAATAATGAATAAAATTTATATATATATATATAAGTAAAGCAGATTTTAAGGCTAATTTAATCGAACAAATATAATTATAATTATTAAATGTTGTGTATTTGTAGCTTTCATTGGTGAACCATCGATCGGCGCCTGTTCATAGATAACTACTGTAAGCGGAGACTCCACTGCCAAGAGGGATTTCAATAGAACTTAAAAACATTTAAATTGTAATTAAAATATTATTTATATATATTTTTATTTTATATTAAACAGCTTACTACTGAATACATGATAAATTTACCAGAATTAATATCCATTTACATGTGTTTGTATTTACAATAACGTTATCCAAATACTTATTAGCTTAAAACAACATTGTATTAACAACAGCATTTTAAAAATGACCCTTTTTATGTATTTAATGCATTTTTAATACCAATTTGATATATGTAAACGTAAATTTCTGGAAATTCATAAAGTTATCAAAATAAATAATATTTTATAAACATGTATCGTAAATCAAAGTTTATTTAATTGTATAAGTACCTATATTTCCGTAAAGCCTAAAAGTACACTTTAATTAGGATATTAAGAACGCTTCATAAAATGACTCAAGGCATATACTGCAGTTTCTTTTCTTACAGCAAACATACTTTTTAAAATTAATAATTAATAATTAAGCCTTATTAATGTAGACCCCATGATGTACTTACACGTGCTAAAGTATATAGAGCATTTCGCCATACAGATATCTAGAAAGAACCCTTTGTCTCCGGCTGACAATATAGTATTCGAAACTAGTTCGTTCGCTGGCCTAAATCTGATGATATATAAAACATAATTGAGGCAGCAGCTGGCGACAGTTTCACTGCCCTCCTCCCAAAATGAAGTTGATTCTCCTAGTGATTCTGATTGCTTATCTAGGAATTACACAGTCCCAGAACTGCAGTACTACATGCAGACCTGGCGTCGATTTTCTATGCGGAAAAACGGTGAGAAATGGCAGGGAGATATACTGCACCTACAGAAATCCCTGTGAGATGGATCGCCATGCCTGCCAGAAACGAGAAGGTAATTCCAGGAAATTCCATTAACCATTAACCTTTGTTCACGTGCAAATATTTCTGCAGAGTGGAAGAAACATTTGACAGGTCGATGCCCACGCGATTCGGAGGAGTGCAGACCCTAGGGGGAAACTTACCCGGCCGCAGGAGAAGCAGCTGAATATTCTTAATAAAAATTGTACAAATATTGACACAATTGACAACACAAAATATACGAGTTAATACTGTTTTTTAGGCAGACCCCAAAAACTGTTTTGGAATAAATTTTTAATACGAAATTCGCAAACAACGCGTACGGTTGCCCAGTAAAAATGCAAATAGCCTGCACATTGTGCCAGAAAATTTTCCTCATCTGTGTGTTTTTAGGGATCTGTGTCGAGTTCGGAGTCGAGGGGCATTTATTTTCCTTGACGGGTAAGTCAAAAACTAAGAATATTTATAGAAATATTTTGTGGGAAATCTTTCGGGCCGCCCCTATAGATTCCAAGAAGTGCCACGATGTGTGTCCCATTGGGTACCGGGTGGTCTGTGCCCTGGATGTCCTAGACGGTTGCCTGCGCACCTTTGCCAGCACCTGTGTGATGCGAATGTACAACTGCAAGTACCAGAAGGGTGAGTATTCGTCCTGAGCAATGATGAGAGGATTTTGGCTTAAGAAACATCGAAAACCTCTTTTTATTGGGGTATTTTCATTTTGGTTTTTAATTAATTCAAAAGGTTTTTTGTCCCTAATTTCCCTTTTGTAGATTATCGCATAATAGCTGAGCGAGCGTGCGAGTTTATGTCCAACGACGACCTCGATAGGCTGGCCATCTAGCGGACGCTGGCAGAGGCTGGACGGTGATAATGGCCGTCGCCAGAGGACGCCAATTACACAACGCGCACGCGTCGTATACGCGATGTGTGGCGCGAATAGCCGCGTGTGAAGGCGAACGGGCCAGGATATACCAGAATATATACTCTCTGGACTCTCAGACTCAATCTCTAGGCACGCGTCACGTCACCTCCGCGAACGAAAATCGCCAATTTCTTCTCCGTTTTTTCCCCAGCAAAGCTATCCTTTTTGTACAACTCAGTTTACACTTTAAAATAAAGAAATAAAATCTAAGATAAAAAATTAATCAAATCTATTAAATAGTGTGAAAAGAAAACCAAACAAAGTGCTCGGAAAAGTGTCAAGGAAAAGTATACAAAAGAAAATACGCGATAGCGCCGCGGATTGGCGCAAGTGAAAAATTGTTTGGGCAGGCAGCAGGAGCAACCCACAAGGAAAATCATACTCGGGAAACTCAAGGGCTTGTGAGAGCTAAAGGAGGCTGCAAGGTTTTCTCGCCTAGCGATTCAATAACAGGTTGGTTTTTGTTGCTCCCAAAAATTGTTGCTTAGAAGCGAGGAGAAAACAGCAAATGTCTGCAATGTTGCAATGTCAGGCAAACTGCGTATCATAAATTATGTATAACAATCGCTTGTGTGTACGCTCTGTCGGGTGTGTGTGTGTGTATTGGTGTGTGTATATTCCACATTTTGTTGCATACATTTTAGCGTTGTTTGTTTACGCGCGTGTGTATAATGACTTTTTATAATTATATTACTTTTGTTGAGTAGAGCCCTTTCTTTTACATATTTAGAAATATTTATTGACCCATTCTGTGAAAATGTTTGAACAAAAAGTTTTTAATATTTCCTAAGAAATGTGTGCTATTCCTTAAATTGTATACATTACGACAAAAACATACCAAAGCTCCGTGCGAAAAGCTTTCCCTAAAGCTCACTGCGAAATATGCTGATATAGGAGGACTATGAAGCCTTTTGTTCCATTGCAGAGGGTATTATAATTTTGTCATAATATAATAATGTTTAACTTAAATAAACATTCAAAATAGTTTTAGTAATAGAAACATCAAAATATTTGGTTTATTGCGTTTTATACATATGTATGGGCATTTCCATGATGACGAACGGGACTAGATGTACGGCATAAAGTGGAAAAAAATATGACAAAAATGAACATTTTCTAAAATGTTTTTTTGCACGATCATGCATTTTACCAGTACTATTTGTATCATAAAAGGAAAGCTTTGGGGACTTGACGTTTTAAAATTATTTGTAGAAAACAAGACATCGCTAACGGTACACAAAATATAAGTCTTTTTTGATCAGCTTGAAAATTGCGAAAGTCTGCGAAATGTGTGGAGTAATTTAAAAGAAAAAACTTTTAATCCACAATAAAGTAATGTAGTTTTCCATTTATGGAAGGTTTTTAGAATTATAACTATTATTTTATTTATTTTACAAGCTTATTTCAGATTTGTAACGGTACATCGCGAACGG